>NCQV01065629.1:6344-32103 GCA_002740545.1 Lophocereus schottii
CTCAAAACCCTACCCCACATGACATTAGAGCTTAAGCCTAGCTAGTTTAGACACCGCAATGTGGACGACACCACCTAGCCTCGCCGCTGCGTCACTGTCGTCTACCTCTACCCCATTGCCTTTCTCTGTCATACTCCAGCTATCTCTCTCACGCTTTCTGTGTGTGTCTGGTGGGGAAGATAGAATAAAGGACCAGAAGGAGCCCTACTCCCTCTTCACTTGAAAAGAAACGGGGTCTCAATGCCCCGTCTCTCCTTTTTTTAATTTTTGGCTAGACCAAATACAGTTGAGCATAAATACACTTGCCAAGCTAACATACAACATGGCCAACTCGTTCTAGCATTTACGACTTCGCTAATCTAATGTAATCACGTCTCAGCCTATCTTCAACTAGCACTCTTGTTTCACATAATTACGTAATGAATCAAGAAAATACGAAATATTAATTCACATAAACAATTACACTCAGTTAGCATGCTAAATTCGTCTAACATAGCTAATATAATAAAATTTAGCAAATAAAATAGTTAATCATTAATTCGCTTTAACTTGAAAGTCCACAACTATTGCACTCTCACCTAAAAAAATTTTATGCTTGAAATTCTAAAATTTATGTTATAGTAAGACATGAGGCTCACATACACTAGACACAATTAAACAACTCAGCAATAAATCCTAAACTCCACCTTACTATTGAATATAGATTTCAAATCACAAAAGACGTTTATAGTATTCATCTGCCTCCTTGCCAGTCCTTTTTAAGCATCTCGTCACTCTATTAAAGTGCCAAGGGAAATCGTGTATAAGAGAGGCAAATCCGTCGGCATGGATAACCATTTAAAACTTATTTGGAAACATCGATTTTCAATCTTTTCCTAACAACTTACATAAAAATTCTCCAATCATGCATTGGTGTGATTTGACACCTAAGAGATTTTGATCCATAGAAATCAATGGTGCATAACGAAGTTAAGTCAATGCAGGCAAGCTAAATCGGTCTCACCCTAAAGCATGAAGGAATTAAATCATTATAGTCTCAAGTCGATCAACCATGCTTTTGTATTACAATAAAGTCGTAAGGGCATTGCATAGCATCTGTCAATGTTCTATGTATATACTGGGCAAGTTTTTGAGGGTAACACATGCCATTATCAATTATCAGGTAGAGGGATAGCTTGGGAAGTATGATCTAATAAAAGTGCAGGATGATGAGTAGCGAAGATACAACACTTTTGTTGTGCACAAGTTGTTTAAAGGAGGTGGTGAGGTTAGATCGGCATAAGCTTCCTGTATCCAACGCTGCATTTATTGTGGGCTACTAATTTGGCTACCCAAAGGGTCTATTTCAGACAGGGATCGTCACTAAAGGGGCCTCTAGCTCCTATAAATTATCAAATATTAATGTAGGCTGTCAAGTAGCATAGGAGTTGGTAGAATAATTAAGCAGAGCTTCCAGGCTAATGTCTTCTAGTATCCTTATGATTGCAATCAACAAACGGAAGATATCCATCCAGAATGCACAGTTAAAAATCTAACAAGCAGACAAGGTACTCACCATAGCTTAGCTAGTGGAGAGCTCTACCCTTGAGTTTCCATATAGGACTAATTACGCCCAAGTCATAGAAACATCGTAGTAAACAGACATACTTATAGGCACGACTCCAAGTCCATTACACGCCTATTAGAATAGCACAAGTATATAATGCTATTCAATCAAGCCACACTAGATTAAGCACTTCAGCCACATTATCAACCACATTTCGCATTTCAAGGAGCAAGTGATGTAGCAAAGACTTCAATATGGAACAAATGTGCCTCACACATCATCATGTCATATGAACTACATAGGTAAGCATATAATCATGCATGTGTGGATTTCAAAGATCACAAAATACTAGTACGCAGAATGGTGGTATGGCAACATGGCAAACCAAAAAAACCCCAAGTCTCTAATGGCAGTAAGCGGATCAACTAATAAAAAGCACAACTCTAAGGTTTCCATATGTAGTTTATCACATAACCTATGATATAAGACAACCGGATCATGTCATCCTATGACTCTCATATCACTCATGCTAATGGTTATTTTATACAACTTGATCAACTAACATCGCAAGCGCATAGGTAGTTATAATATAGATAAAAGATATCTCCTCAGGGACTAATGTAACTTACTGAGTCTTGCCTATCAGAATGTGCTAAGTAAAATTCTGGTTCAAGTGGATTCGATTCAACAATAGCAAATAAATTTTTCTAAATCAATAAGGGAAAAAAGGTCTAGGAATTCTCATAGTTGCGAAAGGAAATTGGATAAAAAGTAATGAACATGTGCTTTCCTCTAATTGGTTACGAGGAATTGTAATCTTTTTAGAAACTCAGCCTATTATATTGAAATCAACTAAATTTGCCTAAACTAAACAAAAGTCATTTTTCCAAACTAATTTGCCTTAATTGAAGTTCAATGTCTTCGATTACTTACTAGCCCTCATAACATACGAATCTCTCTTTCAAGAGGAAGTTACGTTAAGTCTTATCAAGCAGTCTAACAACCAAATGTCACCTTTCAGTTTTTCACTCGATTATTTTACGAGCACATGCAAATTTCGGCCAAAAATCAATTCACAACAGTCCAAACACTTGACAAAACAAAATCAAACCAATGATGAAAATAAGCATAGTTGTATAGATTAAAACATGATCCAACGACACTTCCATAAACTACTAAATTCCTAGACTAAAGGAAACTACTCAGACATGATGAAAGATTAACAAACTAACCAATGATGGGCGAAATCTGAGTGAGAAGGGGATTGACTGAAATGACCTTCAACCAAAGGCTTCAAAACTGCCTCAAGAACAAATTCTTATGCTCAAGACTCACACCAATCCAAGAACCAAACTAAAAACCACAAATTTGAGAGAGAAACTAAAGCCCTAATCTATGGCATTCTATGCCTTTGCTGTGCTTGGTAATGATTGAGAATGTTGCAAAACGTCGCCTTTTATAGAGAGGCTCAGTTGATCTCAGCTGCACAGCCGAGGAAAAATGAAGAGGCAATAGTTACAGGCTCACCACGGACTGTAGGAGACACCACGGGCCGATCGTGGCCTGTGTTGGAAACGGGTTTTTGGTCATTCTTTGCTCTACGAGCATGACATAACATGGATGACCGTGGGAGAGGTTAAAATACAGCCATTTATGGTCAAATGCTGGGCAAAAAGGCTAAAAATCCTACAAAATATATCAAATAACTATACCCAAGCATAAATTGAGAATAGGAGAGTAAATAACAACTTAAAGCACAATATTTCTCCTAGAAATGACACAAAATAGCCCTAAAATGATATACATATTGAGCACTTATCAAACTCCCCTATACTTAAACTGTTGCTTGTCCTCAAGCAATGCAAAGATTAAAAGTATACACAACCTCCTCAGGATAGATATAGGTAACATTCAGATGGCAAGGTTGATACAAAGGTAGCCCAAGAAGATACAAAAAATCATTAATAAATAGAATAGGGAATGAAATTTTCAAAGACTTTTTATAGGCCACAATGTCAAAATTGAAAGCAATCATCCCCAAATCATCAAATACAGCCATTCAATATATGAAACAAGCGAAACTAGTAAGGCCGGTTGAACCTCACTATAGTTATGTAGCACTCAGCACTTATGTGTTTGAAATGTATATATTTATGAAGGTTCTCTCAAATCTCAACCTTAGACGTAAATCTACATAAGCTTGACAAGATTCTCAAATTCGCCATTACTAAAATGCAAACACATTAAGTAATCATGAGGACTTCAATAGGGTTGTAACGAGGCAAAGGGTAAAGGTAAGAGGGGAACAAACGTTTTCGGAAATGAGGAGCTAGAAGCCATAGACCAAGAGCTAAACAATTACAACGCATTATACTACGTCCTTCTTAAACTATATCAATTCAGAATAGATCCCCTAATGAAGAGAGAATGAATCGAAAATCACAAATAACTTACATTCCCACCAAGGCTAAGCGTTTTCTTCTTTTTTTTTCGTTCTTTTTTTCATTTCTTTTTTTTCTCTTATTTTTTTTTTCCATAAGACTTATCATTTTTTTTTTCAAAAAGGATAGCCAGGGAAAAATCCATAATGAAGTTTAAATTCTAACTCTTCTCTAAATATTGTACAATAAAACAAGGTATTAATCAATATCTCACAACCTTGCATCAAACAACTAAATTACCCCACAAGATATCATTCCATCTCACTAATGCCCTATTATACATAAGAATGAAACACTCCTTTAGTCTTGACTTAAAGCTAAGACAAGTATTCGGTAATGGATCATAATAGGAGGTTCAAATTAAGAAAAACAGATACAGGCTTAAGGGGCCTAACAAGGGATACAGTGCACAACCAGGTGGCTATTTGGCCATGGGTTTGAAATAAATCAAAGAAAAATTGCCTCAATCATATTGCCTAAATACATATGCGAAATGTGATCTTGAAGAAGAATCAAAGCAAGTTCTAAAAAATTAACGCCAAGGAAGAGTCACACATGAAAGAAATATGAGACTAATTTGATAAACAATCTCTAAAGGCTCAAAATCTCATGGGACTTCTACCAAAGACAAAGTTAGCTCACTAGTAAACACATGCCAAAATCTTGTAAAGGCTCATGGGGTAAATCAACTCGCATCCAACATGTGGTCAAAACATGGAATGCATTTCAAAAACGCATTCACAAACTTTTATGCACAATTTGGGTGAATCAAAGGATCAAACTAAACCAAAGAAAGCTATAAAATCTATAAAGATCATCATCGGAGGATTTTTTTTCTTAGTTCTTTTGTGTTTTTTTTTGGTTTTGTTTTTTGTTTTGTTTTTTTACTTACTTTTCAATTTTTTTATGCATGCTCCTACAAATAATGCAAACTAAAATGCAAAAGAAACTAAAAAAAAGGGAAATGCAACCTAGAATGTAAAGAAAACTAAATGCACTCCTAAAGAAAAACTAAAACCATCATAAACCACTAAAATTACCACTAAAAATATATACAAAGTACAAACACACCAAACAAAAAAAGGCATCAGACGCCAAATATAAGGAGTAACTCCCCCACGCTTGAATCATACAATGCTTTCAATGTGGGCACATAATAGAAAAAAGGCGAAGGGAGAAGCACATAAAACAAGATCAGAGATGAGGAGGTGGAGGAAGATGGGGTTAGAAATTACCCGAAAATTTGCTGTGCTTGACCCTTCTTCTATGGTTGAACCAGATCAGTTAGTATATGAACATTGGCTTTTTCAATTGGTTATCCCACCAGATATGGCTTCAATCACTGTCCATTGACTATGAAAGCTCCGATAGACTCACTCCGTATCTCCATTGCTCCACTGGGTTGAACTTTGGTGATGGCAAATGGTCCCGACCATCGGGATTTCAGTTTACCTGAAAACAATCTCAACCTTGAGTTGAACATGATAACCATATCAACTTTTTCGAAATGCTTCGTCATGATGTGTTCGTTGTGCAATTTCTTAGTTCGCTCTTTGTAAATACGTGAATTTTCATAAGCCTCCAACCTTAGTTTGGCGAGCTCATTTAGTTGCAAGAATCTTCATTCTTCGGCCGCGTTAAGATCAAAATTGAGTGTCCTTATAGTCTAATAGGCCTTATGTTCTATCTCCACTGGCAAGTAATAAGAGTTCCACCTGCCCATTTGTTTGGGGATGATAAGGCGTAGCAACCTTATGAAATATCCCATATTTTTTAAAAGTGACTCAATAGGTTTGTTGTAAAAATGTGTGCCGTTGTTACTTAGAAGAGCTCTCGGTGTGCTAAATCGTGTGAAAATATTTTTCTTTAGAAATTTGAGGACAACCTTGGAATCATTTGTCCGGGATGCAGTGGCTTCCACCCAATCAGAAACATAGTCAACCGCTACAAGGATGTAAAGGTTGTTATGAGAAGGAGGAAAAGGACCCATGAAGTCGATCCCCCATACATCAAATGACTTCATTTCGAGTATGCCACTTTGATGCATCTCATGCCTCTTGAAAATGTTCCCTGCCACTGACATCTATCACAAGTCATTATAAATTTTCTTACATCTTTAACGAGTGTGGACCAATAGAAGCCTACTTGGAGTACTTTTACAATCATTTTATCTGGTCTAAAGTGGCCACCATAAGTTGAAGCATGACAATAGTGTAAGACGCTATGGACCTCATCTTCAGGCAAGCATCTTCTATAAATCCCATCTGCACATTGCTTGTAAAGGAAATGTTCTTCCCACACATAGTATTTGGCATCGGTAAAGAACTTCTTTCTTTGTTGGTAGAATAATCCTTGAGGCAACAAGCCGCACACCTTAAGTTCACCATATCAGCAAACCATGGGGTTGGTTGTTGGGATATAGCTAATAACTGCTCATCGGGGAACGAATCATCAATGGGAATCTGAGTGGCCTATGGGCTTAAATGAGATAGATGATCGGTAACCACATTTTGTCAATCCTGCCTTGTCTTTGATTTTTAAATCAAACTCTTGAAGGAGGAGGGCCCATTGGATGAGTCGAGGTTTGGAGTCAGATTTCTTCATTAAATGTTTCAAAGCGACATGATCCGTGAAAACGATGACTTTAGAATTGATCAAATAGGATCAAAATTTTTCCAAGGGAAAGACAATTGCTAAGAACTCCTTTTCAGTCATGGCATAATTTACTTGCGCCTCATCAAGAGTGTAGCTTGCATAATATATGGCATATGGTTTATTGTACTTTCGCTGACCTAGAACAGCGCCAACTGCGTAGTCACTTGCATCGCACATTACTTTAAAAGGCAGCTCCCAATCTGGTGCTTGCATTACTGGGGTGGTTGTCAATGCCTCTTTTAATCTGTGAAAAACACTCAAGCATTCTTTGTTAAACTCAAAAGGCACATTCTTGACAAGCAATTGTGTGAGAGGTTTTGTAATCTTTGAGAAATCTTTTATGAACCATTGGTACAAACCGACATGTCCAAGAAAACTTCTCACATCTTTTACAAAGGTTGGTGACGGCAATTTTTCAATCGCCTCCACCTTTGCTTTGTCAACTTCAGTGCCCTTGTTAGAAACAACATGACCAAGGACAACTTCCTCTTGCACCATAAAATGACATTTCTCCCAATTCAAGACCAAATTCACAGCTTCACATCTCTGCAAAACCTTAGATAAGTTATCAAAGTAATCGTCATACGTTGTACCATACACAGAAAAATCATGCATAAAGACTTCCTTTATATCCTCTACAAAATCTAAAAAGATAGCTATCATGCAACGTTGAAATGTGACAGGGGCATTATATAACCCAAATGGCATTCGTCTATAAGCATATGTGCCATATAGACAAGCAAAAGTAGTCTTTACCTGGTCATTTGGGTGGATAGGGATTTGAAAGAACCACGAATATCCATCTAAATAGCAAAAATATGAGTTCTTTACCAATCGTTCAAGCATTTAGTCAATGAAGGGAAGGGGAAAATAGTCTTTAGGGGTGGCTTTATTCAATTTTCGATAATTAATGCATGTACGCCATCTTGTAACAGTTGTAGTAGGGATTAACTCATTATTCTCATTTTTGACAACATTCATCCCTCCTTTCTTTGGTTCAACATGGCCTGGGCTTATCCACACACTATCTGCGATAGGGTAGATAATGCCGGCTTTAAGCAACTTCAAAATTTCCTTTTTAACCACCTCTTGCATGCTAGGGTTTAATCTTCTTTGGTGTTTGATTGAAGGCTTATGGTCGTCTTTCATTGAGATTCTATGCATACACAAGGAAAGATTAATCCTTTTTAAGTCATCTAGAGTGTATCCTATGGCTTTACGATGCTTCCTAAGCACTCTAAGCAAAGAGTCAATTTGGGTAGCATTCAAATTTGCATTCACAAATATAGGATATGTAGATTTTGGTCCAAGAAATTCATACCTCTTAAGTCATAAATCATGCATTGTTTTAATAATTATTTTGATTATATTGTATATATTATCTCGACTAATTTACTTTATTTTATATATTTTTCAGGTTAAGCATTAATAAAATAAAGGGGAGAAGAGAAGACATCGAAGTGTGGATTTTACATGCTAACTTATCAAGTTGGTCCAAAAATAATGATTTATGAAAAAATATTATGTCTATAATGATTTATTTGGGCTAAGATTATAAAATTATTACTCCTAATTGAAGAGAAACTACAAAACATGGAAGAGAAGGAGTCCAAAGAAAAAAATCCTAGTAGAATAATATTATTAAGAAAAAAAACCAACACCACATGCCTCAGCATCCCACGCCATCCCTTCCTCTCTACAATCTTCTTCTTAGCTCTCACCTTCTTCACCGCCAACCGTAGCCTTCTCATTATACCTTCATCATCACGCCATTGATCATCACCATCATCAGCATGCCTTACCATCCTCTTTCGCGCCTACTATCTCCACACATTCACGGCATCTCACCTTCATCATCATCAACCCACACCTTCATCATCGCTTATCATCATCATCCATCGTCACCATTAGATCATCATCATGAATCATCATCATCATCTCACAGAAGCTTCACGAATACAAAAGCCAAAGTAGTATTGTCCAATTTCTTTTTATTTTTTCTTTATTTTATTTTTTTGTGTTTAGTTTATTGTTAAACACGAAGTCCTTAGTTAATTATTATACTTTAATTTATAATAGATGTGAGTAATTTCCTTGAACTTAGTATAATCTATTTGAGACCATGTTAAATTAATTATTTTGAAACAAGTTTTATGCTTCATTATCTAGTTGATTTTTATTCATGATTCTATAACGATTAGTATTTATCGTTTATGATATTCACATTAGATTAATTAGAATACACGCTAATTAGTTTAATATGAATTTATATGATAGTTTAAAAGGATTTAATACGTAAAAGTTATAGATTTTTAGGTATTAGTATCACCCTAATTAATTATGGGTGGCTCAAATCCATCTCTTTTAATTAGGTAATTATTATAGATCTTTGTTGAATCAATTTACTGGTAAATTGGTTACAAGGCATTAGATGATATTTTTGTAATACTTAATGCTCTAGTTTGATTAGATTCATGTGCTGGTGCTAGGGTTATCAAAACTAGTAGGGTTTATGTTAGGGTTGTATTTAAATAAACTATAAGATAAGGAAAAACGGGAAAGATCCTTTAGTGGGGTGTCTTCTACAATCTAAGTCATGAATAAATCAATTTGTGTGTTAATGATAAATATTAATTTGTATGGTGGATATAGATTATGTTACATATTTTTCATGAATTTGGTATCGTTGATAAATATTCTTTGCCTTTTAGTCAATTTCTCTAGTTTGTCAATTTTCATTCTTCAATTCATAAGCTTTAATATGAATTTTGTTTGCCATCCCCCCCAAAAGAGTAGTCTTTTAGAAGCGTCTTTGTAATATTAGATCAGTTAAATTTTGATTTTTAGTGTGATTATAATTTTTAGATTTATTTTTTATTCTATTATTGCCATTTATTTACCGGTTCATTAGAAACAAGGCTAAAAATAGTCCCTTTTGTGTTTTTTTGTATTTTATTCCATTTTATGGTTTATGTAGTATGCTAATCTGCCTCTATTTAATTTCAAAATATTCAAAATTTATTTCGTAATTTTTTAGAATTATTTTGTGAATTGAATATGTATAGATTTTTATTTTAATAAATCTAAAAATTATGTTTTTAATTTTTATTTTATGTTTTTAGGGTTTTATTAAGTCCAGAATATTATATTATAAAATTTGGGTACTTTTTTTTGTATTCATTTAGTGCAGTTTAATATTTTTCTAATTTCAGATTTTATTTTCTGTTTTAATTTTCTGTATTTAATTTTCTGTATTTAATTTTTCTGAATTTAATTACATACAATTTTGGAGATCTAAAGTTATACAGTTGCATAATATTAATTTAGATTATTTTACGTGATTTTCAATATTAATTTTATGCTTGTTATTTTCTGTTTTAATTTTGAAGCCTAATATTGTGTGATTATTTCTATTTTTATTTTTCAAAATATTTAGGATAGCTATTTGCTGTTTTTGTTCCTAGAATTAAATTTAGAATATCTAGGGGCAATATTAAGTACTTTTTCCAGATCATTACTTGTTTAATTTGATTTGTTTTAGTAATGTGAAGGCAAAGTAAAATAAATTAGAATGGTAAATTTAATTAGATTCGGCTTACTATCATAATCTTTCCTTATGGCATCGATCCCTACTTTTCTGTGCTATAAATCTTATTTATAAATCAAAGTAGTGGTTTAATTTGTAGCTCTACATCTGTTTTACAAATTTTGACACTGTTGTCGAGGAAAGAAAATAAAATTGATAGTTTGTTTCTATTTAATTTTACTACTTTTATTAATTTGTTTTAACTCTAGTATTTTATTTTTGTAGGTTGTTTAGTTTATGAGATTAAGGAGTGGTTGAATGATCAAATAGAAAAAGGAGCATACGTTTGAGGTGTCTAAAAGTGAAGTAAGTGATTCTAAATCTGTAAGCTCCGAATCGGTAAGTTGTGAAGTTTTAAAGTTAAGATGGCTACTTTATGTGAACTTGCTGCACCTGATTTGGAAAGTCAACATTTGTCTATTACATATCCTATATTAGACCGACCACTTAAGCTTAACTCTGGATTTTTCAAATTTAATGCCTAAGTTCATGGATTGCCTGATGAGGATCCATATCGCCATATTAATGAGTTTATTATTACATGTTCGACCATGCAACCTGAGGGTATCACCCAGCACTAAATTACGTTGAGAGCCTTTCCTTTCTTACTTCAGGATAAGGCCAAAGACTGGTTATAGTATTTACCCCCTATAACATTCATTACATAGAACCAAGTTCATAAAGCATTTTTAGAAAAAAATTTTCCGGCATCTAGAATTGGATCTATTAGAAAAGAAATATGTGCAATTAAACAAATGAATGGGGAAACTTTTTGGGAGTATTGGGAACATTTTAATAAATTATGTGCTAGTTATCCCAACATCAAATTTCTGAATAATTGTTGATTCAACATTTCTATGAAAGATTATTACATTGGATGTTGCTAGCGGGGAGGCTTTGGTTAATAAGACTCCAGTCAGGTTAGGGAATTGTTTAATATCATGGTGCAAAATACTCAACAATTTGGAACTAGGGAAGCCTAGTTTAGGAAGGTCAATGAGCTCAGTTTAGGTCCATATGTAGACATCCAGTTATCTCATATCACTGCTATGCTAAACAAACTCATCACTGGAGGAGTTCTAAAAGTAGTGGTATGTGGTATTTACTGTTTAGAGGGACATGCTATTGATGCGTGCCCTACACTTCAAAGGGGTGATGTGAATGCTATGCTTTCTAACAAAGGCCAAAGGAAGTTAGCAACACTTATAATAAAGGATGGAGAGACCACCCTAACCTTAGGTATGGACCTAGGAACAACTCCCCAGGTTTTGACCAACCATCACGTCAATCATTTGCTCAAGATGGAACAAATTTCCTTTTAGAACAAGTCATACAAAAGATGGATGACCAGAAAAAGGAGGTTGACACTAGGTTGCAGAACATAGAGATAACTCTTAAACAGGTCCAGGAGAGACAGACTACTACTGATACCATAGTTAGCAACCTCTAGGCCCAAATACAATATAGGTTGCCATCTCAACCATTCCAAAACCTGAAGGAAAATGTGAGTGCCATGACACTTAGGAGTGGGAAAGAGTTGAAGGAACCTAGGAAGAATAGAGAGGTAGAGCATGAAATAGAGGTCAATGGCCTTGATTCTAACCATGACCATGACACCACCTCTAATGTTAAGGAAGTAGGTGAGGATAAGAAGGAACCTCACAATCCATTACCACCTTTTCCTAGTATACTGAGAGGGAAAACCCCTAAGGTAGATGTGACAAACCAAAAAATCTTAGAAATATTTAGGAAGGTAGAGATCAACGTTCCTCTCCTAGATGCCATAAAGCAGGTGCCCTGTTCCTTAAAGAGAAAAACATAAACTGAAAGGGAACGAAAAGGTAAGTGTGGGGGAAAACATGTCTGCTGTTTCCCAATAGAAGCTTCCCCCTAAATGCAAGGACCTAGGTGTATTCTCTATTTTTTGTAAAATTAGAAACCTCTCCTTTGATAAAGCTATACTTGATTTAGGGGCTTTCATTAATGTGATACCTAGGTCCATTTATGACAAACTACACTTAGGAGAGTTACAGAAAACTAATTTAATCATTCAGTTAGCTGATAGGAGTAATACATACGTAGATGGAGTTTTAGAAAATGCCTTAGTCCAAGTCTATGAGCTTGGTTTTTCTACTGAATTTTATGTGTTGGAAATGGGTGATGCATACCATGATGTTCCCATATTGCTTAGTAGACCATTTCTTGAAACATCTAGGACAAAAATAGATGTGCATGTAAGAACACTAACTATGGAATTTGATGGTGAAATTATTAAACTCAATATTTTTGATGCTATGAGATTTCCTGCTGATGTGAACTATCTGTGTGCACTTAATATGAACTATCTGTGCGCACTTGATGTGATTAATGAATTGTCCTAAGATGTTTATGAACTGTCTTATGAGGATGAATTGTTAACTGTACTTACTCGAGTTTTGGATCAGTTTGTGTTTCATAATGTGCCTTATCATATTAATACTGAGTTAGTGGGCAGCATAGAGTCTTTGTTGCAATTGCATATGGTTGACAGACCTAGGAAGATAAAATTGCCTGAAAGTCATGTGAATTGCCTGAAAGTCACGCGAAGATGCTAACCTCTCGCATGTCACCCCCTAAGTTAGAACTATAATAATTGCCTGAAAATCTAAAGTATGCTTATTTAGGGGATGATGAGACCTTACCTATTATAATATCTAATGCACTTACATCTAACCAAGAGGATAAACTTATTAGAGTGCTTAGGGAACATAGTGAAGCATTAGGGTGGACTTTAGTAGACCTTAAAGGACTTAGCCCCATATTATGTTCACATAAAATCACATTAGAATCAGATCTTAAGCCTAAGAGAGACCCTCAGCGAAGACTAAATCCACCCATGATGGAGATAATTCAAAAAGAAATTCTTAAATGGCTAGATGCTGGAGTGATATACCCCATTGCTGATTCTAAGTGAGTTAGTCCTATCCATATGGCTCCTAAAAAGGCGGAACAATAGTAGTGCAGAACAAGGAAGGGGAATTGATACCTACTTGAGTCCAGAGTGGTTGGAGGGTGTGCATTGACTATAGAAAGCTTAATAAGGTTACTAAGAAGGACCATTTTCCATCGCCCTTTATGGATCAGTTGTTAGAGAGATTAGCTAGGAGGTCACACTATTGTTTTCTAGATGGCTATTCAGCTTATATTCAGATCCCTATAACTCTTGAGCATCAGGAAAAGATGACTTTTAGCTGTCATTTTGGCACCTATGCTTTTAGAAGGATGCCTTTGTGTCTATGTAATGCTCCTGCTACATTTCAAACATGTATGATGAGTATTTTTTCTGATTTTATCACCAAAATTATGGAAGTTTTCATGGATGATTTTACTATACATGGTGATTTATTTGATGAGTGCTTGCATTATCTTACATTAGTACCTAAGCATTGTATTGAGACCAATGTGGTGCTTCACTTTGAAAAGTGCCATTTCATGGTGGAACATAGAGTAGTACTAGGTCATGTAGTGTCTTCCAAGGGCTTAGAGGTTGGCAAGGCTAAAATAGACATAACTCAATCTTTCCCCTATCCACAGTGTGTCAAAGAGGTAAGGTTATTTCCAGGCAATGTTGGGTTTTATAGAAGAATTATCATGGATTTTTCTAAGATTCCCTCTCCTTTATGTGCTTTACTTGTAAAAGATGCTTTATTTGATTTTAATGAGGACAGTAGGAAAGCTTTTGACCAATTGAAGTTTAAATTGATCACCACTCATATTGTACAATCCCCTAATGGGGCCCTGCCTTTTGAACTGATGTGTGATGCTAGTGATATGGAAGTAGGGGCAGTCTTAGGTTAAAGAGTAAGGAAGGTACCTCATGTGATCTATTATGCTTTCAGAACTCTATATCCAGCATAGTGTAACTACACTACTACAGAAAAGAAAATGTATGCTGTTGTTTTTGCTCTAGAAAAGTTTCGTCCTTATATGTTGGGTGTTAAAGTTACTGTTTATGCTGATAATTCTACTATTAAATATCTGTTAAGTAAGAATGACTCAAAACCTAGATTGATTAGATGGTTCCTACCACTGCAAGAATTCCAGTTGGAAACTAAAGATAAATTAGGAGTTGAAAATTTAGTGGCTGACCATCTAAGTAGGCTAGATAATGGGGAGAGTGGGAATCCATTGAGTGATTGTTTTACTGCTGAGACTTTATATGCTATCCCTGATAGGCTGCCTTAGTATGCTGATATGGTTAATTATATAGTGACCAAAACTTTCCCCATGGACTTGTCTAGAGCCCAAAAGGAGAAGATAAGAGCTCAATCTAAATATTATGTTTGAGATGAATCATATTTATGAAAATTTTATAGAGATCATATTATAAGGCATTGTGTAGATGACAGTGAATTTCATTCAATCTTAACGTTCTGTCATTCTTTTGAAAGTGGGGGACATTTTGGACCTAAAAGAATCGCACACAAAGTTCTTAAATGTCGATTTTATTGGCATGCTATTTTTAGTGATGCCTATGAATTTTGCAAAAGATCTGAAGCATGCCAAAAGATAGAAAATTTATCTAGAAGGAATCAAATGCCTTTGCATAATGTATATGTTTGTGAGATTTTTGATGTATGGGGTGTTGATTTTAGGGACCTTTTTCCCCTTGTTTTGGTTTTACTTACATTCTTATGCTCGTTGATTATGTATCTAAGTGGATTGAAGTTATGGCTACTAAAGCTGATGATGCTAAAACTGTTGTGAAGCATGTTAAATCTCTCATTCTGCATATATATGAAGTTCCTAAAGCAACCATCAGTGATAGGAGAACACATTTTTGTAATAGAACTTTAGGTGCCTTGTTAGTTGAATATCATGTAACTTATAAGGTGTCTACTGGTTACCATCCCCAAACAAATGGCCAAGCTAAAATCTCCAATAAAGAGATCAACGGCATATTAGAAAAGGTGGTTAGACCAGATAAGAAAAATTGAAGTCTTAAGTTAGATAAAGTGCTTTGGGGCTACAGGACTGCATATAAAACACCTATTGGTATGTCACCTTATAGGTTAGTTCTTGGTAAAGCATGTCATCCCTTTGTAGAATTAGAGCATAAATCATACTGGGATGTAAAGTAGTGTAGTCTAGACTATGACCTAGCAAGGAAGGAGCGTAGATTGCAATTGTAGGAATTAAAAGTGATTCACCTGAAAGCGTATGGCAATTCAGTGATCTACAAAGGTAAAGCCAAAGCTTTTCATGATGCTAATAGGAAAGAATTTTAGGTGGGAGAAAAAGTGTTGTTATTCAATTTAAACTTGAAACTCTTTCCTGATAAGTTAAAGTCTAGATGGTTAGGACCCTTTATGGTAGTAAAGACTTATCCACATAGTGTTGTTGAGATTAAATCCTTTGCTACTAATAAAATTTTCAAGGTAAATGATCACAGGTTAAAGCACTTCTACGAAAGAGATCAGGTATGCTTAATAGAGGAGATCACACTAGAGGATCCATGAGCTCATTTGCGTCGAGCCAATGACATTAAACAAAGGCTCTATCAACATTTTTTAGGGAAGTACCCATTTAATTTTATCTTGATATTTATTATTTCTATCTTTTTGCATGCATTACAGACAATGCATGAATTAAGTGTAGGGGATTGCATCCTGTATTTAGTTCCTGCAATATTCATTCTTGATTAAAAAAATAACAAAAAAAACAAAAACAATTGTGAGTTTTTATAAATAATGCGTGAATGTGAGTTTATGTTGGGCTTTCTTAGTTAAAAAAATTTTTTTAACTATTTTTAGTTTATTCTTCTATAAGTGAAGACTTTTGAACATGCTAACTGTCATTCAGAGAAGTTTGAATTGATCCTCATATATCTCTTTAATGAGTAAGCGTCATGATTATCCATCTTATTTGATCATGTTATATATCCGCTTCAGAGGCAACAAAATGACCTAGCCCATTCCCTAGACTATTGAATTAGCAGAATAACTCATCAAAATTGTGACTTTTCTTATCTTATCTAAAATAAAAAAAGAGAGAGCAAAAAGAAACGGAAAAAAAAGTTTAGATTACCAACATGGGTAGGAATAGGTGGCTCGTCGCTTTTTCTCCTTAAGTTTAGGTCTCAAGTTAAGCCTTATGTATGGAGTAACCCATGATTGGGAGAATCATGCCCCTTTTTGAGCCAATCAATGACTCAAACCAAACTAACAGTCAATAAAAAAAAATAATGATGAGAATAAATTGTTTGCTCTAGCACCTCTACTCGTGTGAGTGTGAGACAGGGAGTGTTTAATTTCTAAGACTCTATATGGGCCTCGAATATGTGCGTAATTGGAGTTTGAAAAAAAAAAAGAAAAAGAAGAAGAAAAAAAATTACAAGGTAAGTTTAGAATCAATTTGAATGAGTTATTCATTTTAGTTCAATTGTCTCTATAGCCATACCGTACTTCAATTTTTATATCGTAAACTTTTTAGACCTCTTGATCGGTGTATGCATACTTAAAAGAGATGGATGATTATTGTTGTTGTTACTTTATTAAGGAAATGTTGTGAGGCTGATGAAGAAATTCTTTTATGGTAGTTGGATGTCTAGTAGTCATTCACTTGTTGGAAGGAAAACTGATTAATTTTGAGTAAAACTGTTTTTAAAGCAAGCCAATGTCTAGTGTAAATTTCATATCTATGCATGAGTTTATAAGAAAGAAAGATGGTCAATTTTTAGGTCGAGTTCTAGATTTCTTTACACGAGGACGTTCAAAGTCTAAGTGTGGGAAAATTTGTTAAGTCATAAATCATGCATTGCTTTAATAATTATTTTGATTATATTATATATATTATTTCATCTAATTTACTTTATTTTATATATTTTTCAGGTTAAGCGGTAATAAAATAAAGAGGAGAAGAGAAGATGTCCTCGGATTTTACACACAGAGTTATCAAGTTTGTCCAAAAATAATGATTTATGGACAAATATTATTTCCATAACAATGATGTATTTGGGCTAGGATTACAAAATTATTACTCCTAATTGGACAGAAACTGGAAGACTTGTAAGAGAAGGAGTCCAAAGAAGAAAACCGTAGTAGAATAATATTTAAAAAAAAAAACCAACACCACATGCCTCACCATCTCACGCCATCGCCCGCTCTTTACAATCTTCTTCTCGCCTCTCAACTTCTTCATCTCCAACCCTAGCCTCCTCATCATACCTTCCTTATCACACCATTGATCATCACCATCATCAGCACACCTTACCATCCTCTTTCACGCCTGCCATCTCCATGTTGATGTAAAAATTCGGTTTGATAGATACAAATATCAGTTCATCACAGATAAACTCAGTGTCAAATTAACCAAGACTTCTAGGCAGGTGTAAGTACGCTTTTCCTAAAGACTATTTGCCCCCATGTGCAACAGAACTACCTAGATAGGTCTTCGAGATGCAAAGAAGCCTCCTCTATCTGCGTGTTGCACTCACGAAGATAGGACCCTAAGTGTCCAAGATATGATAGAAATTCTGGGGATTATAGTGATAGTATAACTCTCGTGACCATGCCCATCAAGGCATCTTTAATACATGCGAAGATCATCCATATTTATAGATTTCATCATGTCTCTTCATGAAAGGATAACACGCTTTCATCAAACACCAATTTAAAAAGGGCATGTTTCTTTATAGATACACCTTTCATTAAAAGGTACAAATTAGTTAATCATCAAAACTAACTTGTACCTATTCATAAATAATTAATCAAATTAATTATTTATCAAAAGGTGCTTTGCAATAATTAATTATCAAGATAATTAATTATCATTTAGGCATAATTCAAAAATATATTTCCATAACTATTTTTATAGAAATCGTTATCCTATTAAATTTCCATTTTTATAGAAATTACTCCAACAATCCCCCACCATTTTCATAACAAATGGTTTTTGAATTTTTGGAGGTCTCGTGCATAAACGGAGGTGTTTTGCGATTGAACCCCATCCTAGTGATCTGTCTGTCAAATGATCAGGATAGCATGGTAGGCTATACTTTGAACCAATTATCCTTTGTGACCACTTGCATCTAAGCCACACACAAGACTTCCATCTCAGATCACTTCGTAATTTGTCACTATTAACGACCATGTGTCCCGTATATATTTTGTAAGTGCTCCAGAGCCAAGCCCAAGCTTGACAGAAGCAGCCAAACTTCACACTTACAAGATAAACCTCACCCCATAAAGTATTAATGGAATCATTTGAGTACAAGAAACATGTCACACTATTGATTAAGTATAAACAACCTAATCAAATTATTTTCTATACCGACTCAAATGTTCTCCATTGAGATTTATTAAGAGCAATAGCTCACCCTCCATTAAAAAGTATGGGTTATTTAGCACTGTGCTTGGATGCTAATTATAATAATGAGTGCTAACAAATCATAAAGATGATCTACTTTGACTTATTGAAGTTAAGACTCGATGTATCCACGAGAGTTAAGTTGAGGTTCTACCATGAGTGATTTAGGGTGGGCTTTGCACCACTCATTCCAAAGTCATTAGATGCATTCTATGACTTTGATAACAATAATTTTGCTAATGTCTCATAACTTGAAGTTATTATATTAAACACACATGTATATTTTTTTGTCCATCCGGATTCATTGTCTTTGTAAGTCTTATGGGTCCACAAGACTTGCAAAGTCAACCATCTATTAAACTGAAGTCCAACTATTAAAACTTGGATATCCCAACCTCTAAACAAGGTTTATGCATGAAAATATTTTCATGTTTTCATTCAAGTCCAACTCGAAATTATAGTCATAATTTCAATTAATGGACTTAAAAATGTATTTCATCATCATAAAAACCTAGAATACCCCCACCATTTTCTCCAAGCTAGATTACATTACATCTGTGCGCATTCAATTCTTTTGACCATACTCATATGGTCGTAAACAAGTCCGTTAGTTAAATTTATATCCATAGACTTCAAATTAATTATACGAAAATATTATCATAAGTCCTCATAGACTTCTAATATTTTAGTATATATATAAAATCTCATGAAAAAAAATAAAATATTATATTTATTTCCATCAATGATAAAACTTTTATCCTATTTAAGATCCATTCACATCGACGCATTATATCATAACATATAACCTCATGAATCATTAATACCATGTGAACAATTCCAAAAGTAGATGAAATAACATCTCAATGTCCATAATAAAAACAGAGGTATTTAAAACCACGCTAAAAAATGCATCAATTAGTCCAACCATACATCCATGAACTTATACATATTTTAGCAAACTAGAATCACATAGAAATAAATAAATTATATTTCACATTTATTTATATGAAGGATGAATAATTTATCCCTACATTCTTATTAAATATCGATATAAACCACATTTCATGAATCATAAAAATCACGTGAATATTTTGTCCAAATGGCATTTAAATATCCAACTAGACGTATGGTCATCTATTTCACAAGAGAACATAGAAATAGCATACTTCGATCAAGAATAAAAATATTTATCCTTAAAGCATCTTAAGTTGGGGTACATACTTCATAGTAAATTTTCATACACAATGCAAATCTTTACAGAATTACTTTTAAATTCCCACCATATGAACCATATAACAGTAATTGTTATCATGATAGCAAAATTGTGCTGATTGTGAGCATGATCAAGCCAACAAATTAGCAATATCAGTGGCATAGAAAATATAATTTTGCTCTTATCATCTTTAGTGAGCATCTCATGCAACACTATGAAAATTATGCATAATTTTACACCCTAAATTTTACTTCCACAATAAGAATATTTAATGATGTTATAATTTATCATCTCAAACCCCGATCACATGGGCTTGACTTTCATATTCCATAACAAATATTATGTTTTTGCCATCACGATATGCATTATCATGATAATCATGATCAATATTTAATCACTTGATAAATCATATATGATTACCAACACTCTACCATATATCCACAATCCAATGGTAAGATGATAATAATCAAGAATTGACAGATCAGAAAAGAATAAAAATGAGGTTAAATTCTTTTCAATTGCCTACTCGCAAGATATTATATCCTATTTTGAGAGTATTCAACTAAGCCAGATTGAAGATAAAAATAAAGGAAAATTGAAAGTAACAAGTGAAACGTACTTATCCTGTAATCAATTTGGCACCAACTTCGTGTATTGCAGCCATGGAATAAATTCATCCACCAAGACAATGTCAAAAATAAAATTGAATGCATTCATGGTTATTTCAGGATAATTTTCATATTATAACCATCAAGTTCAAATAAACCACTTATCTTCATGGAATTCACAAATAATTCACCACATAAACACATGGCTATAACAGATTATTTTGATATCGTATCAAAATTTTTCCATACAATAATCCGTATAAATATATACGATTATAGATCTCTTTAGATGTCATAATCAAAATTATATAGACAATATCCTCAAGACTGTTACTGTACTTGATTGTATAACAAATCAACAAAATGTTGATTATATCAAGAGAAAACTAGTATAAATAACACACCATAGTCATTGCATCCCTTTTACAATCATGTCTCTATCTCCATCAAACCCTCAATTGACATATAATAATCGGCTTCTTTATATCAGATGAAATAGAGTCTTTAGGTTGTTGGTGTAAAAATTCGGTTTGATAAATATAGATATCAGTTCGTCACAGACAAACTCAGTGTCAAATTAACCAAGGCTTCTAGGCAGGTGTAAGTATACATTTCCTAAAGACTCTATTCGCTCCCACGTGCAACAGAGCTACCTGAATATATCTTTGGGATACAAAGAAGCCTCCCCTATCTGTGTGTTGCACTCACAAAGAAAGGACACTAAGTGTCCAAGATATGACAGAAATTCTAGGGATTATGGTGATAGTATAACTCTCTTGATCATGCCCATCAAGGCATTTTTAATACATGCCATGATCATCCATATTTATAGATTTCATCATGCCTCTTCATGAAAGGAGAACACCCTTTCATCAAACTCCACTTTAAAAAGGGTATGTCTCTTCACAGATATTTCATTAAAAGGTATAAATTAGTTAATCTTCTAAACTAACTTGTACCACTTCATAAATAATTAATCAAATTAATTATTTATCAAAAGGTGTTTTGTAATAATTAATTATCAAGAAAATTAATTATCATTTAGGCATAATTCAAAAATATATTTCCATAACTGTTTTTATGGAAATCATTGTCCTATTAAATTTCCATTTTTATGGAAATTACTCCAACACTCCACACATTCACGACATCTCCTCTCCATCATCATCAACCAATACCTTCATCATTGGTTATCACAATCCATCATCACCATCAGATCATCACCGTGAATCATCATCATCATCATCTCACAGAAGCTTCACCATTACAAAAGCCAAAGTAGTATTGTCCAATTTCTTTTTATTTTTACTTTAATTTATTTTTTTGTGTTTAGTTTATTGTTGAACATGAGATCTTTAGTTAATTTTGTACTTTAACTTATAATATATGTGAGTAATTTTCTTGTACTTAGTATAATCTATTTGAGACCATGCTAAATTAATTATTTTGAAACAAGTTTTATGCTTTGTTATCTAGTTGATTTTTATTCTTGATTCTATAACGATTAGTATTTATCGTTTATGATATTCGCATTAGATTAATTAGAATACATACTAATTAGTTTAATACGAATTCATATGATAGTTTAAAAGGATTTAATACGTAAAAGTTATAGTCTTTTGGGCATTAATATCACCCTAATTAATCGTAGATGGCTCAAACCCATCTTTTTTAATTAGGTAATTATTGTCGATCTTTGTTAGATTAATTTGCTGGTAAATTGGTCACAAGGCATTAGATGATATTTTTCTAATACTTAATACTCTAATTTAGTTAAATTCTTGCACTGGTGTTAGGGTTATCAAAACTAGTAGAGTTTATATTAGGGTTGGACCTAAATAAACCATAATATAAAGAAAAACGGAGAAGATCCAGTAGTGGGGTATCTTCTACAGTCTAACTCATGGATAAATCAATATGTGTGTTGATGATAAATATTAATTTGCATGGTAGATATAGATTATGCTAAGTATTTTTCATAAATTTGGTATGGTTGATAATTATTCCTTGCTTTTTAGTTAGTTTCTCTAGTTCATCAATTTTNNTTCTTTAAGTTATTAGTTTTAATATAAATTTCATTTACCCCCCCAAAAGAGTGGTCTTTTAGGAGTGTCTTGGTAAGATTAGATTAGTTAGATTTTGATTTTTAGTGTGATTATAATTTTCAGATTTATTTTCTATTCTATTATTGATATTTGTTTGCATGTTTGCTAGAAATTAGGCTAAAAATAGTCCCTTTTGTGTTTTTTCATGTTTTATTCCATTTTATGGTTTATATAGTATCCTAATAAGCCTATATTTAATTTTAGAATATTCAAAAGTTCTTTGATAATTTTTCAGAATTATTTCGTGAATTGGATATGTGCTGGTTTTTATTTTAATAAATCTGAAAATTAAGTTTTTAATTTTTATTTTATGTTTTTAGGTTTTATTATGTCCAGAATATTATGTTATAAAATCTGGTAGTTTTGTTAATTTATTTTTGTATTCATATTGTTGCAGTTTATTCTTTCTCTAATTTCATATTTTCTTTTCTGCTTTAATTTTCTGTAGTTAATTTTCTTTTTTAATTTTTCTGACTTTAATTACGTATAATTTTGAGATATAAAGTTATAAACTTGCAGAATATTAATTTAGATTAATTTTTTATTTTTAATATTAATTTTCTTCTTGTTATTTTCTATTTTAATTTTCAAGTCTAATATTGTGTGATTATTTCTGTTTTTATTTTTCAGAATATTTAGGATAGCTATTTACTGTTTTTATTTCCAGAATTAAATTTAGAATATTTAGGGGCAATATTAAGTATTTTTTTAGATTTTTAATTGTTTAATTTTGATTTGTTTTAGTAATATAAAGAGAAAGTAAAATAAATTAGAGTAGTAAATTTAATTAGATTTAGCTTACTATCATAATCTTTCCTAGTGGGATCGATCCCTACTTTCCTATGTTATAAATCTTATTTATAAATTAAAATAGTGATTTAATTTGTAGCTCTACGACAAGCTTTACAATACCTCAGTGATGCAGGGAGAGGTTTTAACTTACCTCGGGAGCTTTCGCCTCATCAACCGAGGGCTTACTTTCATCTTGCAATAATTCTACCTTGGCAAGGGAAGGCGGAGTTGGTGGAGAGGCTTCTAGCAATTGAGCACACTCGGTTACTTCGGAGTTTTCATCCTTAGTAGTACTATTATTCAGCATTAAGTGCTCAAGTGGATCATTAGAATTAATGTTAGATGCAGTTTCCCATATTAAACCATCAACCACATCAATCTTATTACATTCATCTGAAATCGAAGCTAACTAAGCAGCTTTTAGTTATTTAAATTCCACAAGAACATCACCCACGTCGAAAGTTAGTGTACCGTTTTTCACATCGATGCGGCACCCTGTGGTAGCCAAGAATGGCCTCCCAAGAATGATTGGGGTTCGTGTATCCTTTTCCATTTCCAGAATCATAAAGTCTACTGATACGTATAAATTCCCTACTTTTATTGGGACATTCTCTAAAATATCCACAGGGTATTTTACGGAATGGTTCGCTAATTGCAAGGAGATAGTAGTCGGTCTTAGCTCTCGTAATTCCAATTTTTTACACAGAGAAAGGGGCATCAAGCTTATACTTGACCCTAAATCACATAAAGCACGGTTTATAGGCATATTCCCTATCAGGCAGGGAAATGAAAAACTGCCGGGATCTTTTAACTTAGCTGGAAGCTTATTTTGAATCATTACACTGTACTCTTCAGTCAAAGCTACAGTCTCATGTTTTTCTAGCTTTCGTTTATTAGAGATAATTTCTTTTAGAAATTTAGCATCTGAAGGTATTTGGGGCAAAGCTTCAGTAAACGGTATGTTTATGTAGAGTTTCTTAAGGACATCTAAAAACTTTTCATATTGCATATCAAGTCTTGCCTTGGCCATCCTTTGAGGAAATGGTAAAGTTGGGGTGTAGGGCTTCAGAGAGGTGATGTGAGGATCCTTAGGAACCTAATCAGGCATATGCACGACATCATCAATTACGTCCTTAGAGGGTGAAGATATTTCTTTCTCAACATTCTCGACATGCTCATTCTTATCATGTAAAGACTCATTATTGGTGACCTCCTTAGGACCTTCTAGTTGTTTCCCTCCTCTTAAAAGCATTGCATTGTATTGCTCCCTTGGGATAATCTCAGGCTTATTAGGAAGTCTATCTGGGGGCGTAGATAAGAAACTAGCTTTTTGGGCAATTTGGGCTTCTAACATCCTATTATGAGTCGTAAGCACATCAACCTTGGAGGCTAATTGCTAAATATACTCATCTTGCTTTGTTACGCCATAAGCGTATTTTCCATCGTTACCTCTAAATTACACTTTTGGGCCATTGAAAAGGGAATGGAGGTCTTTGAAAACTAGGGGGTACTCTAGAATTCATCAGGGGCATGTTCACATTATTTGGATTCTACCTATAAGAGAAATTCAGATGATTCTTCCAACCTAGATTATAGGTACTAGAGTAAGGGTCATTGGTTAGTCTTGGGTTGAAATTTTGCATATAATGAACTTCATTAGGGTCTTGGAAAAAGGGACTCCTAACTTGACAACTCAGAGTTATATGCTCAATTGAATCACAATTCATAAGGGGAAGGGGCACTAGAGTTCACAGCATTAACATTCATTTGGTCTAGTGTATGAGTTATGGCATCTACTTTGGTAGAAAGTAAAGTAATTGCATCAACTTCAAACTTACCTAACCCGCTTGGGTTGGGTTTGTTGTTTTACAGAGTACACAACCACAAGAGGGGGGTGAGTGGTGTCCGATTTTTCGCAATATGCTGACAAATAGTCTTAGACGCTGTTCGCGCAGGCTGTTCCTGTGATAAGCAGAAGTGAAAATCCAACAAACTTGAATGTGGAAATAATGGACGCAGGATTTTTACGTGAAAAACACCTCTAGCCCAACTGAGGTGAAAAACCACGACCTACCTCGTGCAGGATTTACACACTTCACTAAGCGTGCTAAACACGTTACAATAGTAACACACTTTGTTACAAATTACAACCCACAAAACCGTCTTCCTTAAGACAGGTTACCCTACGTTCAAAATCCCCTTGATTTGGACACACGCTCAACTCACTTTTGTGAAAGAAGAATATAAAGAAAAATACCCCATTACAATGCTTCTCAACTAAGCTAATATAGGGTACAATGAAGTCCTAGTATGCCAACTTTGAAAGCTCAAATAACTCACTCATTAGACACGGTTTTCTTTTGAAATGTTTAAGCTCATGAACACTGAATTTTTTCCTTTGAAAACCGATGCCTATGAGGTTGTAAGAAGCCACTTTATATAGTACTTAGTAAAACAATTTCCTCAA
>NCQV01065641.1:23698-35046 GCA_002740545.1 Lophocereus schottii
TCCCTTGAATTTGTTGGGTTTGAATGGCATCTAAGGGCATTAGGATATACGATTCAAGATGTTTTATTACCATTCTTATAATGATGAACTACTATAAAGAGTCCTTTGGTTTGAATGTTCTCAATTTTTGCTCTGTGGTTTGAATTTGTCGGGTTTGTAAATTATTAAAACTTGGAAGTGTCCATTGTCATCTTAAGGATGTTGAGCAATAGCTAATTGTGCTTCTATTATAATGATGAACTAATTTGGGGTTTTCATCATTTATGGTCTGCTAATTGATAAAAATTTACAATTTGGTCTCTTTTGTGATGCTCGAATTACCATTGGTGGTTTATCGTGTTGTGGTTATCATTTGTGGCATGCTCTGTTGCAGTGTTGATTTTGCAATGCAAAAGTTGTGTTGCTATTATTTCCTACTCTGCTTTGGTTTTGTATCTATTCAAGAACAATCTCACACATCATATTTCACTTCAAAACAAGTTCTAGCTACTTAGTTCCTATTCCTATTCTGCCAACATCATATAAATCACAATCGTGAATGCTTTAAAAAGCCTCTATTTAAGATTTTCGTTGCCTATAAATGTTAGAATCTCTCTTGGCATGCTCTTCGATACAAACTCCAACTGTTGATCTACATCGATTTAGATAGCACCAAAGTAAAGTGCCTACGTGAAGGCACATTGAAAAAACAGGTGTTCATGGCTCTCCAGGTCATCTTAACATAGAACACAAAACTGTCATACCAAAGATCACTAACCTATCTTTGGTGTTGAATGTTCTATTATGGCCATGTCTAAATTATAGACTATGGGCTTTCTTTTTTTTCAATTGTATTATTACAGATTATGGGCTTATTGATGCTTGTAATGACCATATTTAAATTGTTGCCTTTTAGCAAACCAAGGGAAGGGGGTTGACCTTTATTCTGCATCACTTTTTTGTTTCCATTTAATCTCCATGCTCTTTCCTTTTAGTCCCTTCTTATATCCATATGTAATACATTGTTGTATTCTTTTCAGCCATATTTGAAGTATATGCTTATGCACTTCTACTAAACACATGTTATGCTCGTACAAATAACATCTATGAATATGGATAATAGCTTAGAGATCTTTCAATTGTATGATGTACAATTTTGACAATATGTTCTCGAAAGGCTTACTCATATCAATAACTTATAGAATTTTCAATTTCTTTATGTAGGAGTTTGATGATATGTTCTCGAAAGGCTTATGTATATGCAAGTCTTTGATATCAATTTTCTTTCTTTCTTGTGTAATGTATTTGGTTAAATGTGTTTGGCCTACTATGAGTCTGTTCTTTTCGTTGGTAAGTTCCAATTTATCAACGTCAACCCATTTCAACTTACTTCAATAAAAAAATTCCAACTTTAACCCACTTCAAGCAACTTCAACTCACTTTAACAAAAAAATTCCAACTTCAACTCATCATGTAAAATAAATATACCAACTTCTTCTGACTTCTTCCAACTGTGACCCACTTCAATCTACTTTAACTCACTTCTACCCACTTCAATCAAAAAATACTAACTTCAATCCACTTCAACTAATCTTAACCAACTTCTACCATTTCCGAACCAATATTTCCTAATGAAAAGAACAAGCCCTATGTATTGTACGTACAAGCGATGCTTAGGCTTTTTTTTTTTCCATTTTAACTTTTTTATAGTTATGCAATAAAATGTCAATGTCACCATTATATCCTTTACATATATTTTATAACTTTCCTTTGTTTCAAAGAATACTTGATTGACATTAATAAGTTAATAAACTAATTTATGTTATATTATTCTTTTGAACCCTATTTATTTAATTATGCACGTATTGCATGCATATCAAAACTAGTATACAATGTCCTCTGGTGGAGGTATATGAAGTGCCCAATAATAGGAAGCAAGTCGTAAGTGTCCAGCTCAAGCAAAATAGATAAGTACAATGTTGGTTTTCTCTCGTGAAAAAGAACTTCATTGCCTTGGATTGTGAGACTAGGCCTTAAATTTAAGCTGCCATATACGCTTGGTAATTTTGGGGCTCTGCAGGATCGTATTGGTTGTATGTTGCTATAGTGGTTATTGTCGTTTTTCTTTTAGTAGGTTATATCTAATTAGTTGCTTCGAGAAAGTTGCTATCTTTACAATCATCAAATGCTTGATCACAGTAGTGAAGTTAATGGCCTTTGAATATTTCATTATATGGGATTTTCATTTCTCGTTTCTCTCTTTGATTTATGAGTAATTCTATTTGTAATATGCAAGTAGACTGAAAAGTTAATTTTCTTTCACATGGTCTTTTATTTTTGTGTTAATCCCAGTCTTTTTGCTGAGTCAAAATTCATGATGTTTACAAACTTTGTACTTCGTGATTGATAGGTTCTGGTACCTTTATTACATTTTCCTCCTCTAAAGTAGTTGATTCCCCCAGTCGTTGAGGTAATTATAACTGACGATACTACTATGTCTCACCGGAATAGCGGACCTTTGTTATGGATGCTTTGCTTATTGTTGTAGTCATAGTTGATTCTTCTATTCCTACTTAAGGTCTCTTACCTTATTTGCTTATTGATGTTTCGTTATGCATGCTTTGAATAACTTGAGCAATAAATTCACAAGTTTAGACTTGTAACTCGCTTGATATGTAGCAGTGGACTCGAACTCGCTTGATATGTAGCAGTGGACCCGATCGGGTCCCCTCTTTGTCATTTGCTCTTCTTTGCCATTTGTAGCTTACCTTAATGCACTAAAAAGGCTATGTGCAGCCATAATTCCCCTTGGAAGCTAACCGAGTGCCCTCTGACCATTTCTTTCAATTTTCTTCCTAGTTTTTGCTCTTATGACAGGACCATGCATGTGAAGTTGCTTTTTTAGCGAAGCATAAGGTCCTTAGGCATTATTTCTTTTCTTTTCTCCTTGGATTCTTGCTCATTAATTCAAGATGATCCCTATCAGGTGCCTATGCTTGTGTTCTTGCTTTTTCTTCTTTTTTTCTGTCCTTTGCATGCTTGAATCCTTGAATTCTGTCCTGATAACGCGCTATGATTTTGGCTGGGTCCCCTAGCCTTTGGCTCTTTTTTTTTTTTTGCTTGATGTATTCTTGGTTTAGAGTGTTTTGTTTGCATAATTTTAGCAGAGAATCCCCAAGGGCGACTCGACTAATATTCACTTCCCTTTGGCTTTACACGAGTTATAAAATTGCTCCATCTTGCATTCAAGTGCGCTTTCCTCCTTTAATTCCTTCAATTTTCTCATTTCTGCATTAGAAACTTCGTAATTATGTTTTGAAAAATCATGATGTAAGAAGAGATCATCACCCTCGTCGGAGGTAAGGCTTCCTTAAGACTCCTTCATTGATAGGGAGTGA
Source organism: Lophocereus schottii (assembly GCA_002740545.1). NCBI lineage: Eukaryota > Viridiplantae > Streptophyta > Magnoliopsida > Caryophyllales > Cactaceae > Lophocereus > Lophocereus schottii. The sequence continues at coordinate 27,076 of NCQV01065641.1, forward strand.
TGGCCCTTCAATGCCTAGAATGGGTATGATATATTACTAGATCAGGGTCGTCATGCATCTAGCTATGCTATCATAAATACAGTAAGTGTTCTTTCTTCACCATTCTTTGTCACTTCTATCTAATATAAATCCAATTGTCACTTTCCCTTTTTATCCTTTTCAGGTTGATCTAATGAGGGGTGCTGGTCCTAAAAAATGTCTAGGGGAGTTAGGACATTAGAGAGTTCAAATCTAAGTAGTTTTGGAGCATACATGGTTTGGTGTGTTCTATTATGCATTGAGTAGAGTGGCTGATTTAGCCTACCAGTGTGTTACCCGTGATGTGGTCGACAGGTTGTGCGATACGACCAACACATTCCACCTCCCATTCAGTGAGATGACTATAACTCCTTTCAATTTTGCAATGCTAACGGGTCTTATATTAACAAGAGAGCACACTCGTGGGGAGCAACATACAGAATACTTCTTGGGGCTTTTGTTGGCAGTTATTAAGGTGAAAAAGTTTTCCTACTTTTACTTCCTCCAATACTTGTTATTGTTTAATGTCAGGTATTTTATTTTGAAGCTTTAGTTTTATGAATATGTCCCGAATCTCTCGCCGAGTTTATAATCTCCTACAAGCTTCACTGCAATGGTCTTGTGGACCAAAGGAAACCAAATTCAGCGGCATTTTCAGTCAGGAGATCTTCAATGTCTCTATGTGGGCATCAATGCTTCAAAATGGTAACCTTATCTTATTCAAAAGCTAACTCAATACTCGTCTAGCTCCCTCCTTCGTAGGGCAATTTTCGCCTATGGAAAAATCGTAGTCTACCCCCAAAGTTGAAGCTGCCAAATTCTGCACTCAGTGGTGGATCCTTATGGAAGGACTTTTATTTTCAGGTTGTACTAGGTTGAGTAAGTTACAATACAAATTACCAACCAATGGCCTTTGTTTGTTCCTCTAGATCCATACTGATGTGCATTCTATATGAGGACTCTCACCTTCGATGACATGGCAAGGAAGAACTCATATGAAAAGTGTTACTGTAAGCCCTCATTGGACTTGTGCATGTGGTTAGCAACATTTTCAAGATTAGAGGGGTTGTCGCTGTGCTGCAATTTCGCCGCTTGCATTGCAATTCGCGTATGTTTTTAGGACGACTTAAGTACCAGGGCATTCGCCTCACCCTACCCTAAAAGCTGAAGTGCTTGGTCCTATAGAAATGGTCTTGCCTTAAGAAAGAAGGACCACTAGTTTGCCAACAGTAGGATCCATCGGCTGACACTTGACCCCGAGTTCGGGACATCCCATGTCACAAAGTCTTTGACAAAGTTGTCAAATTTTTATGGAATGTGTTAACCACCATTGTAATTATTCAACCCATCTTCAATGTCCCATGACCCATTTGGTATATTTTCTTTTTTGTATTTATCGCGTTTATTCCACATTCATGATGTTAATGTTTGCAATGTAGGTGATGGTTAGCGAGGCTCCCATACCGAGCTTGAATGTTGTTATACCTAGTGAACCTGAGGAAGCCACTTATGTGGATGTCCCATTGGTTCCTAAATTAGAGTGCTAGAATTCTTATTTCCACCTACTTTACTAGGGTAAGCGTAATGCTCGCTTTGTTTGCCATAAGCTAATCAGAACCTTTTAACTATTCTCTTCTTTTCTATAAGCGGCAAAAGTCTAATGTAATATTGTGTCTTTTCCACTTGATAAGGAGGGAATTTATAAACCTTTTTACTTTCCATCATCCTCAAATAGACGAGAGAGTTTGTCCCTTGGAATTGACCTTGTATACTAATCCCTTTTATTAACTCATCTTCATTTATGCCACATGACCTAAAGGAGATGGTCATCCTAAGCAGTCTCATGGCTCTCGTTCTAAAAGGGGTTCCTTTGATAGAGCTAGAGATATTACTGAGGCTTCTCGTGCTAAAGAGAGGAGCTCACATCCTGACTCCCTATTAGTGGTGGATCCAACAAAAATTTATGATCTTGTAGATCCTTATGCTCTGTCTACCTCTTTGGGAGAAACCTATATGGCCCATCTTTTTTATAATCATTCTTCCTCTAGAGTGGTATATGATGATCCTTCATGGCATTCCAAGTCCCTTAGGGGAAATCCCTGAGCTGACATAAGCACTAGTCGTGCCTTGATTAATTCTGGTTGTAATTTGGGCTTTATTAACTACTTCATTGGTCAAACTAGCAGTGGGTTCTGAGATAGTCAGTAGGGGTAGCTCATTAAGTTTACATATGATGCTTTGGCTGTGATTCTGTATTGTAATTTGACCTTTTTTTGCAATGTTACTTTCATGCAAATTTTTATGCAAGCTCACTTTGACTCTAATGCATCTTAGCATGATTTGCCCAAAAATAAAAGGACATGAAAAGTGGACGCTTGACCCTTTTTTGTCATTTTAATTTCGCTATAGTGAAGCAATAAGACATCAATGGCACCATTGTATCCTTTACATATATTCTATTACTTTCCTATGTTTTTCAAAGAATACTTTATTTAAATTAATAAATTAATAAACTAATTATATTATATTATTCTTTTGTACTCTATTTATTTAATCATGCATGCGTTGCCTCGCATGCATATCAAAACTTATATTGAATGTCGCCTTAAGGAGGGATATGAAGTGTCCAATAATAGGAAGCAAGTCAAAAGTGTCCAACTCAAGGAAAATAGATAAGTACAAACTTGATTTTCTCTCGTGAAAAAGAACTTCATTGTCTTGGATTGTAAGATTAGGCCTTAAATTTAAGCTGAAATATACTGTTGGTGATTTTGGGGCTCTGTAGGATCGTATTGGTTGTATGTTGCTGCAGTGGTTATTATCGTTTTTCTATTTGTGGGTTATATCTAATTAGTTGCAACCAGCAACTTGTTATCTGTACAATCATCATCATTATTTGCTTAATTACAGTTGTGAAGTTAATGGTCTTTGTATGGCATTGACCTTGTGAATGTCGGTTGGGGTTTCAATCTCTTGTTTCTCTCTTTGATTTACTAGTGATTCTTTTTTTAATATTCAAGTAGACTAAAAAGTTAATTTTCGTTCACATGGTCTTTTATTTTCCAGTTAATCCTAGTCTTTTTACTGAGTCAAAATGCATGATGTTTATGGACTTTATACTTCATGAGTGATAGGTTCTACTGCCTTTAGTACATTTCCCTCCTCTATAATAGGTGATTCTCCTAGCCCTTGAGATAATAATCATTGATGGCTCTATTATGTCTTTTAAATGACTAGTTTGAATGCTAAAGTATATCGAGAATGGTAAAAATATTGCTTGTGAAGCTCAAGTGAGTTTCTTGATTTTGTTTTCTTTTTAGTTCCTTCTTTTGGCTTGTTAGTTCCTTTTGTGATTATTATCTACTATAATGTTATTCTTATTCAATACGATACTTACAGTAACTTTACAATAATTAGTTTATCTTACATATTTGCAGTGAGTTTATCTAATTGTGCCTTTCTGATTGAATCTCTCTTAAAAATTAACTTGCAATTGTTGAAATTTTTATATGATTTATCATTGTGTATGAATAGTGGACTTGTTTCATTATCCTATGATTTTGTCGATTAGATTGATTGATTTTTTCACACTTTGAGTTAATTAAGTGATATTGTTATTTATAATAGAATACATGTGGATTTCATAAAATCTAAGATTATGAGTTCTATATGGGAAAATGAGCTTTGGGTAGAGAACATTATATAATGAGAAGTAAGAACCTACTCTTTGCTTGTCGTAGTGTGTTGTTTGTCTGAGAAACTTAGCTTGCTTTTTCTCAACGTTTATTTTTTTTAATCTAAAGTAAATTTGTACAAATTAGATACTCCCTATTTATGTCTAAGTAAAACTAAAGCTATAGTGTACATTATATGTATGTATATATGTATAAATTAGATTTTTTTTCTTTTGGTTGAGGGGAAGGGAGGCTGTGATAGGGTTGGTAACTTGTGAGTGTTGTACTTCTGTTGTAAACTATATAACTTTGCGAGTAGTTATTGTTTGATCCTTAAAAGAAAAGAGTAATATTGTAGTTCATTCTAAACTATATGAATATGGAGTTAAGGATCCATAATTATAATGTAAACCATAAATCATGCCCTAAACAAATATTAGTAGACTATAACGATATTGTCCTTTTCAATTAAAGTAGGTAATTCGCTTATATATGCATTATTATAAATGTTTGTTGCAATTTTTTCTTCTATATTAAGAATGCATAATCATATTAAAGCTAAATTATGTAATAACTCGCCATTTATACTTAAGCATTATTATAAATGTTTGGTGCAATTTTTTCTTATATATTAAGAATGCATAATCATTTTAAAGCTAAAATATGTAGGAAGTTGCCAATATGGATGTGTTTAAGGATACGTGTTAGGAGAAGTTGAGGACAATGGATAATGAATATAATGAATATCTAAATGTGTTTGTTGTTCACGTATTTATGACTTCTATTGTTGATGATAAGATCCCATGCCCATGTGCAACATGTGCTAATCAATTCCACTATAAAATGGATGTTGTAAGAGGTCAGCTTCACATAAAAGAGATGGATGCTAATTACCATAAATAGTATGAGCCTATAGTTAGGAGCTTATTGTAAGTGATAATCATGGTGATGATCAAATGTTAGATGATCAATTTAATCGTGAAAATCTTGGATCACTCAAACATGATATGCATGGTATAATACAGGATGATTTTTCATGTTGTGAATCCATTAACAATTCCTCAAGCCCTAATAAAGAAACAAAGAATTTTTTAATCTAATAAAGATGTAGGGTAAGCCCTCTGTTCGAGATGTGAAGAGCTTAGTAAGCTCTCATTTATTGTTGGGATGTATCATCGTAAATGCATGCATAATATAAGTCATAGGGCATTTGATGCATTTACAAAACTCTTCAAAAGGGCTCTTCGAAAGCATATAGTACTGCCAAATTCTTTTAAGAAATATAAAGCATCATTGAGCAATTTTATCTTGGCTACAAAAAGATAGATGCATGTCCTAATGATTGTGTCTTTTTTCGAAAGGATAAGGCTGAATTTACCAACTGCTTTGAGTGTATGCTTCGAGACATAAGATGGTAGATGATGGGATGATAATGAAATTGGCTTCCAGTATCTAGCCTAAAGATTTTTTTATCACTTTCACCTAACACCTATGCCTAAAAGGCTGCACATGTAATCCAAGACAGCTCCTTTGATGAGATGGCATGCTGAGGGTTGTAAAGACGATGGGAAATTAAGACATTCAGCTGATCCTCATGCTTAGAAGCATTTTGATAATATGTATACAAATTTTGCTAGTGACCCACAAAATGTTAGGCTTTGCTTAACAAGTGATGGATTTAATCCATATGGTTAATGATCACTCAATATAGCATATGACCAGTTATATTGATGACTTATAATTTGTGTCCATGGTTTTGCATGAAACAACCTTATCTATTTCTTTCATTAATTATACATGGTCTAATGTCTACGAGAAATAACATTGATGCATTGTTAGAATGTTTAATGGATGAGCTAATTGAACTAAAGGAGCTAACTGTAGAAACTTACAACGTCTCAAAGTATGAGACTTTTGACTTACATGTGGCCCTAGTGTGCATGATGATTGAGTTCCCTGCATATGGTAACTTGTTAAGTTGGAAAAGCAATGGGAAGTAAGCATGTCCATATTGTAAGGTTGATAAATGTTCCCATTATTTGAAAATAACTAGAAAACTTTGGTATATGGTCCATCATCTTTTCCTACTAGGAAAGCATAAACTTCACCATAGTAAGAAGGGATTTAATGGAGCAGCATAATGAGTCCCCCTAAATTGATGTCAGGAACTGACTTATTGAATCAAATGGAAGGACATGATGTCATATTTGAAAAACATCCTATGACTAAAAAGAAAAACAAAAGAAAGATAGATGAGGTGATGCCTTAGAAGAAAATAAGAATAGTTTTCAAACTCCCTTATTGGGAGCAACTTTTGGTATGTCACAACTTCGATGTTATGCATATAGAAAAAAACACGTCTCAGAGAATACACTTGGTACACTCCTAGGCCTTAAAGAAAAGACAAAGGATACTTTACAATCACATCTTGACCTAAAGACTTAAATGTTAGGAATGGACTCCATCCAGTGGAAGACAGATCTAAAGTATACATTCATCCACATGCTCACATTAAGCCAGAAAGAAAAGGATGAATTTATTAGTTTGCTAACTTTTGTAAAAGTGTCAGATGGTTATGCATCAACCATCAAAAGGTGCATTATTGATAGTAAAATTTGTGGCTTATAAAGTCATGATCGTCATATTGTAATGTAACAATTATTACCAGTGGTTGCAAGGAAAATGAAAGACAAAAATGTGGGGATTGGTTTGATTGAGTTAAGCAACATCTTTAAAGAGCTTTTCTCCAAAGTGGTAACACCTCGACACATTGAGAAGTTACAAGATCATGTTATTGTTACCCTTTATTATTTGGAAAGTTTTTTTTCCCTTCTTTCTATGACAATGGTACACTTAATTCTTCATTTGTCATATGAAGCAAAGGTTATGAGCTCAGTTATTTATCACTGGATGCACTATGTAGAAAGGTATATACCCATTTTTTTATTTTGACATCCACGGTTTTATATTTACAATTATAATAGTCATGTCATGTGATTTTGATGATCGTAGGGACTTGATGACGTTAAATAGTATGTTGGCAATAGAAGTCATCTAGAGGCGTCAATTGTTAAATGATAAGTAGGAAATGAATGTTTGACATTTTATGCAAGATGTTTACCTGGTGTGGAGACTAGGGAGAGTAGGTCCTCAAGGAATAATGATGATGGTGATGAAGTTTACAAGGGACTATCTATTTTCTTCTTAAGATCTCGACCATTATCCAAAGAGAAAGACATTTGTCTTGTCTATTCACTAACTGACCAAGCACATAGTTATGTGTTATTTAATTGTGACGAAGTTCAAAGTTATGCAAAATAAGCAGAATTGAATGTTCTATTTGCTATTATAAAATTGTTAAAATTCATTCTGTAATTTAAGACGTGTTTCTGTGGCTTCAGAGAGGGGCAATCATGTCTGACGAGGACGCTAGAATAGGATCAGACCCGATTAAATGCGTTCGGTTCCAGGGGCGGAATAGGTCGAACAATTCAGGCTTCAATCTGTAATATTAAGGAACCTATCTCGTCAGTTCCGGTTCCAGTTCCTAAAACAAAACTCGACACCGAGAACCTGTTATGATCTAAAAAGAAAAGTCACAGCCTACGATATAGATCCAATTATCCTATTAATATTTTATATTATAAAATGTCCAAATCCCATGTTCCATCAAGCCCAAATATAATAAAAAAACATTTTCTCCATTATTGAAATTTATATTTGTTAGGATTGCTATCACGTCAAAATTTATAATTTGCTTCCTTGATTTATTATTTTTAATCTTGTCAAATATTGCATAAACGAGATTTGTATCGCATCTTCATGAATGTAATTTGCTTCCTTTAATTGGTAGATGCTAGCCGTAAAGTGATTTTTTATAGTTTATAGATCTTGAAATGAATCTTGTTCTGCTATAACTGACTTTTTTTTAACGATAAATGAGTACCAAATATGAAAATTTCAAAAAGTGTACAGTTTTTACGGATAAGCAGAATCGGAACAGAAACCCATGGCTATGGTTTTGGTTCCAAAAATTACAGAACTGGAACCTATGACGCTCGTTCCATATTTGAAAAATGAGGAACCCCTTTTGCCGGTTCTAGGTTCGGTTACCAATTTTGGACGCGGGTACCCAAAATCGTTCACCACTAGTTTCAGGGAGCATTGTGAGATTGTCAGTGCTGAACATCAAACTTCAAATGAAAATGTTAACAAGATTCGTAAAAAAGACATTTCCAAAATGGTGTGAAAAATTGCAAGTATCTTGGTAAATGTACGA
>NCQV01065641.1:35093-47459 GCA_002740545.1 Lophocereus schottii
ACATTCTGAAGTTTCTAGTCATTATCTCGTAAGTGAATTTCCAAGTAAATGGATAAAGACAATGGCTAGTATAATGGGGTAGAGGTGAAATGTTAAAAAAAATTGATAAGAGGAGGGAGACTCAAAATTCTGGTGTTTGTCTGAATTCTTGCATAGATGCAGGAGATATAGCTTCTTATGGTGTTCTTACAGAAATTATTAAGTTGAGCCATGCTTACTGAAGAGGTGTTATCTTATTTTGATGTGACAGGGTGCATCTAATTAGAGGTGTGTGTAAAACAACATGAGTATGGATTTACTCTTGTTAACCTTAAGTCACATGGGAAACAAGTAAACCTTTTGTCCTACCATCTCAAGTAGTACAAGTCTGTTATATACTAGAAACCAAGGAGAAAAACTAGTATATAGTCATTGCTACTAAGCCGAGAGATGTTTCTGAACTGGAAGATGATATCATAGTAGAAGTGGAAGTTTTGCAAGTAGACAACTCAACTTTAATCAATAGAGAAGAATTCATTGAAGATAGGAAGATATCATGGGAGTTACATTGAATAAGCCTTTTGCTGGTGCCATTGAAACGGACAACAATGTAGAGATAGACTCAAATAATATAGTACTGAAAGTGATAAAGATGGTGAGATATTATATGACTTTTATTCTGACTAGTTTATATGCAAAACAATAAGTTGCTTATCTAAGGATGAGACATGTATTTTGATGAAACCTTTTTGGATTGTTTTACCAATTTAGAATCATTTTGGTATTTAGAATAATATTCCTTTTTTTAAAACCAATTTATTACATTATTTGTATAAACTGGTGCTTGTGTGCTATGCTTACATTGCCATTAATGTTTTTTCTTTTGATATATTAATACTAATTCTTTTTGTTTAAGATTATGTCTTCTACAAGAAAATTGATCGGTAAGAGGCAAATGGTTACCAGAGATCAGCTTGTGGTGGGCCTAAATTAATCTTAGTTTTATAGTAATCTCAAAGTAGTAATAATCTTTTTATTTGCGTTACTTATGTTTCGTGTTAATGAAGCACGTGTTGATGTCTGGGAAAAATTAGCTATTAAGTCAAGGACTAAGGTGCAGTCCAAGCTTTAAATAAGCCTCAAAAACTAGTTGGTCTCAGGGTACTTCAGCTTGACGTTTTCTCTTCTCATCGGGAACCTCCTCTCCTGGATACACTAGTACAAGTAAGTTTTATTTTGGACAAGTTGCAATTTTTTATATTATTAATGATTAAAGTGAAACGCAAATACTTTTAATTAAAAAGAAAGAATCCCTTATTTCTTTCCTACTATAATATTCCTATTAACTAGGAGAGTACAAAAGGATAACAACTAAACAAAGTGATTAGGAAATGACTATTGTTAGATGGTTCATGTTGTTTAAAAGTGTTGGTAAGTCCTAAATTATAAAGGTTCTCAAATAGTCTCTATGTAGACGTAACAAAGAAGTGCAACCCAAAACAATAATGTTTCCAGTAGTTATAGAGTGGCAGCAAATGCTCCTCTTATATAATGTTCAAATGGTAAGAGGTATACAGCATGAACATATATTTATTTAATTAACTTATAGTTTTATAATGTTTCCTTTTTTTATACTTTTATAAGAGTTACGATGTAGCCCAAAGCATATCATTCAACTTTAGAGCTCCCATTGCATGCTGATTCACATATCAACGATGATGACATGAGCTTATAACCCATATACAACGGAGAGGTCCCCAAAAGTAAGTCACATACTTACTTCACATATGATACTTTTATGTTTATTACAATTTGTATTTTTAAATTGTATTTCCATTTATTTTCTATATTTGTCATAAATAATGCTTACTTCATTTTGTCACATCAAAGAGGAGGTCAATTCAAACTCATTGGGTCATAGAGAAAGTGAAGCAAATCATGAGATTCCTGGTGAATCATTGACTAGAGGTGGCAGTAAAGTAAATATAGAAGGTTTATACAAGCAACCGAGGAAAAGAACGAGAAGGATCGTGGGCCTGATAAGATTAAGGTTTTTAAGAACTCGGCGTTTGTCGATGTCAACGAACAAATTCAACCTATAATTAATAGCCAGAGGCAAATATATACCATGATTGGGTGCCTTGTATAAGGCCCTAGAAAACTACCACTAGATTGTATTGATTGGAGAAAATTTAAACACGAGAAAAAAGATTCATTGTGGGTAGAGGTAAAGGTATATGCATGTCAATATATATTACATTGCTTTGAAAATTGAATTTCTACACTTTGATATTTTTCTATGCTTCTTATAGGGATTAAATGTTAAAGGATTTCAAGGTAAAATATGATTTTAAATTTATTATATGCCTCAATTGGTTCCTTTTTTTCCTATCCTTTTTACAATGTTCACTTCACTTCCCTGAAGGAATAAAGCCTTATGAATGGGCAATTGAAAAAATGCATGGTTGTTGGAGAGACTATAAATTAAGTTGAAGGCGGCTTTCATGGTAGAAGTCATGATGAAGAAATTAGCAGAAGGCTAGAACACATATCACTTGAAATATGGGCCAAGCTAGTAGAGTATTAGGAGTTAGGCAACGGAAAGTTCATTTTCTACTCCTAATAATATTTGAAGTAATAATTTTTCTGAATAATGCAAAAATTTATTTCATTTGACCATTAATCATTTAGGCTAGAACTAAAATAGGAGTTAAAAGTCAAGGCAATAACAAAATATGTCACTATAGAGGGACAAAGATTTTTACACGTGTACATGCCAAAAAAGAGGTCCTGTTTATACCCTATTTATACTATAGCTCATTTTGACTTGAGCTAACTAATTTTGTATCTCACTTGTTTTTGGTAAAAAGCAATAAGACAGATAAGGTTATAATACGGTTGAACATCCACACACCAAATGAAGCTATAAAACTTAGTGATGCTTTGATTAGTGTGATGGTATGAGTTTTTATTTTTCTTTAGTTTGCTTATTCATTTTATTTCTTTTTGCTAATGTTTAACATTGTAGGGAGCAATTGAAAATGAATTATCATGCGTTGAAGAAGGTTTAAGTCATGATACTTGAGATATTTCAAAAAAGTTGTTAGAGAAGATAAATATGGTTATGCTAAGACCTTTGGGAATGGCATTAAAGTTCCTTGTTCTATCTCTAAAAGGTGCGCTTTGGAGGAAGAGCGAACTAAGAGAAGGACAATTGAGTAAGAACAAAAAGAAAGTCAAGAGTAGACTAAAAATTTGGAGAAGAAACTTGGATATGTCGCTAATTTGGTGAAAGTGCTTTTGAAGCACTAGGTAATCCTATGAGATATTTCATTAGTCAGTTGTTTTTATATTCTATAGATTATGAAAATTCTGTCGCTAAATTGATATGTTATAACATGATAGGAGCAAAGGGGATTAAGAGAATGAGAGAGTGATTATTAGTTTATGTGAATAGTTTCTTTGGCTGTAATATGTTTAATTATATTGTATGTTTGATAACTTGAGGAGTGATTCGAGGTTTAGGTGATTAGTTGCTTAGGTTGGAATATGTATAGATAATGAGAGATAACATAGTGTGTAATAACCCGACCCTAACTCATATTTATTTATTTAAATCATATTTATTTATTTAATTAATCATGTTTATTCATTTAATTTATTATGTTTATGGATTTAATCACTCATGATTATTTTTGCTTAACCAAATCANNNNTATTAATTCAATTACACTCAATCTATATATTTATCGGATTACCTTATATCATTTAAATTTTTCACTTTTATTTATCATATTTAATCATCCCGGTTAGGGAATATTTTATTTGGGTCCCATTTTGCAATTCAAGTTTCATTGATTGTTAATTCAAGTTTTGTTGATTAATTAAATATCGGGTGAATTGATAGTAGGCCTCGATAATTATGGTTTAAAAAATTATTATTATTATCATTATTATTGTAATTATTATTATTGTTGTTATTATTGTTATTATTATTACTATTATTATTGTTTTTATAACCTTGCAAAATTTAATTTTGAGTTACGCAAAAGTGCTGTCGTTACGAAGCTCTTTATTCCCGAACCCAAGTTATTTCGGCCCAATTTGAAGCCTTACAAGTTTACATGTTAACCTAACTAATTACCATGATTAAGCCTAACCATGGTTAGGGAAAATCATTCTTTTTGAGCTATAAATTCAGCAAAGCATGAGACAAGTCGAAAAAAAATACAATAAACTCAACCCACACCTCTCTCTCCTCTCTCACTTTACACAGCAAGCCCCCCTCCCTCAAGTTGCCACTGTTGTTGGTGTTTTCCGGCCAGCCCCGGTTGCCTCTGATCCCCCTGACATTCTAGTACCACTAGCCACCATCCCTACTCCTCAAAACAACCAAACATCACTACCATCTCTACTTTTTCCAAGTTCAAAGTGAGTAATCTTGAACTTGATCTTACCGGTTTTGATTTTTATTTTAGTTTTGATTCTTGTTTTAATGTTTGTGATCATTGATCATGATGTTTTGATAAGAAATAAGAGTTATTTTGGTGTTGATCATGGTGGAGTTGAGCTTGAATCATGCTAGGGTTTAGGGATGATCATGTTCATGCAAGCTTAAGTTAAAACCATGTTTATGGATTGATTTGCATTTGATTTTGTAAATTTTTAGTTTTATTGATGATTACGATGATGTTTTTGGTGATTTGGAAAAGTGAGGATTTGTGTGAAAAAAGAGGGAAAACCTAAAACAGTAAGGGTTGAAAATTTCAGAAAAACAAGGCGAATTTCGGGATTAAACTAGTAATGACCTGCCCATTGGGAAAATTATAATTTTTGGTGGGTAGATAGTTCAGTGTGTTGGCTTTCAAATGGATTTAGAATTGCCCTAATCTAATATCTATGGAAAACGTCATAGTTGTTTTACCAAAACTATGCAGAATGGATGAAAACTGACACACTTGTATTTTACCCCCATTTTGGAAACCCTATTGTGGGAATCATGTTTTGTTTTGCAAATGAAAGTTTTTTAGGACTTCTTAATCTTTTCATATTGGGATTTTAGGTCTCCATTTGAGGTCTAGGATGAAAGTTATGAATTTTTGAATTGAACTAACGTGCCTTGGTGCAAATTGGACTGTTATTGCAATTTCTGTGCAGCGTATACTTGGAGGAAAATTTGGAAAATTGTACTGTAGATTGTCCATAATAGTTTTTGAATTTCCTGTGTGATTTCCTGAATTTTTGGTTGAGTATTTTGAGTTTGGTGATTTTTGAAAATATTTTGAGTAATTGTGTAAAGAGCAATAATGAAGATTAGGTGAGATTGATCATGCACTCCTTTCGTGTATTTTGGGCCAAGAAAGGTCATTTAAGGGCAGAATGAATATTCATGGACTTTCATGGAGCTTGTAGCTTGATTAATGAGAAAGAATAAAACAAGTATACAATTTGGGATCTTATTTATGAGCTTTGAATTATTTATGGATTTTACAAAGAAAATACCAAGTTTAGTGAGCTTAATAGCTTCTATTGAGTTCAATGATTTATTTGGGGTAGAATTCTATATCTAATGGATTTATGAATGAAATATGAGAAGCGGGGAGAGTTGTGACTCAGAAACCATATTTATCAGACTAAGTCATTATAGTTTATGCTATTTTGAACCAAGATATATCTCTCTTGGTCTCAAACCTTTATTACCAAACCTTTATTACTTACTCAATTCAGAATGTGTCAAATATATTTATCAAGCCAATCTAGTGTATTAGCTGTTATCTTGAACCAAACTATACATTAGCGAGGCTTAAACCCGTGTCAATAACCAATTTCAGAAAAGGCCACAACTACTCTCTCAATTGTCACCAGCAAGCCCTTTTCCTTTGCAATTTCATTTATCTCATTGTGGACTATTTTTACTTTCATTTACTTTGTAACGAATTTAATTACTTTTATTAATTCAATTTTAAAGTTACATTAAAATATCCAAGTTATGTATACTATTTAATTACTCAATTTCTATTATACATACTTTTACTTACTCAATTATGCGAGTAAGGATCATTTATTGGCTACACATACCTACAATGATATTTATGAACTAGAGTCGATGCCTAATTATCATTCGCCATTATACATAAGTGTTATCAAGTCAGAACATATTTATCAAGTCAGATGACATTTTTAAAGACTCAAGGTACATCCATTGCCTGTATCTTCAAAAAGCAGAATATGTTCATCAAATTAAAACTCTTAATGAGTTTATCAATGAATATGTTTATACAGTGATTTGCCATTGAACTTGTAACCTCGTCAGTTGTCATCTATAAGGCATCAGCCCATGATTTACCTGCACGGCTTCAGGGTAACTTTTGATTGGATTGGCAGGTGTACACCTATGTATAGATCATATCATTGCAAAAGGTTCACATCCAGATAACAATGAGCAATTCTGTTTCATATTATTTTCATTTTCATTGTTATTACGAACCAAATGAATTACAAAAGCGGGTATCCAACAACGGTGTTTCTGTTCTCATTTTACAATATAGGAATGCAGGTATTGAGTTTTTGCTCACATATTCAAATTGTTTTCATGTTTTCCATTTCAGGTGATGAATTGTCACATGTTTATCCTTTTAGCAAGCCCTTGTGGAAGTCATCAGATGCTCACAGTGGATTCAGCATAGCATGAATGTTGGGATCGATCTCAGGGTCAAGTTGGGTCTATATTCAATATACTTGTATAATGTGGAGTGCGTGTTAGCACATGGTATGATTAAGCCGATGGTATTGAAGTTGAGCTATTATGGACTTTGATCTTGAAGCATTTTAGTTTTATAGATTTAATGATTGTGAATGTGAATTGCAAGATTAAATGGTTTTAGTGAGCCTTGTCCTTATCAGGACGGCGATAGCACCTTCTATTATTAAGTCTTCCGCTGCAATTTTCTATGAATCATGTCATTAGTATTTTGGGGGCATTACAGATTTGGTATCAGAGTTAAGGTTTTAAGGGCCACCATGAGCTATCAAGTGTTTATGAGTTAGCTACCAAAGTGTGTATGAGTTATGTTTGACCAGTTAAATGAGCTCTTAACTATAAGTTCATATGTAGAAGCATATATGGAGTGACTCTAAGTTCATATGTATGAGCATTTCCATTTGGGTGACTTAATCATTTGGTAATATCCTGACATTCAATCATTAGTAAAGTGAAGTGTGGAACCATTCGGGTCACCTGTTGGTGAGGCATGCTCTCATTCATCTGGGAGTTGCATTGTATGTTTCATTTCTCTTTATTTGTTTAAATTTTTGCAATCATGTAGTCCGAATGTGTGACCCCTTGAGATATGAACTCCGGCGTGTGGCCGTTGAGCTATTGAAGTGCTTCTCTCTATTTCAGGTATCTATTGTAAGGTTTCAAGCCTAGGTTTTAGTTATTTTTAGGCGGAACTCTATCCATTTTGCCTCAGGATTTAAGAGACTTATTGAGGCATGTTAATATATGGTTGAAACCCGATGTGGGGATGCCATTTGTAACTTCTTACGGGATTAATACAGTGTTAAGTTAGATGCAAACCTCTAGACGAGGAAATGCCTTGTGGGCCGATATCTTTGAGGTGTACTAGCATGAGATGAACACTACAATGAGTGCTTATGTATGGTGATAACAATTAGTAGCTTAAGGTGTGCTACTTGGTATTATATGTGTAGTACATATAAGATTACGCTGCCATGTATAGGAATCATCTGGTCTTGATGCTAAGACCTTACCTCATCAATGCTCCCATTACTTTTTGCCATTGACTTATTTCTGCCCTAGCTACCTTGAATTGTTCAGAGACATCATTTCTTTGTCACTAACACTCTCTTAATTTTTAAGAGAGTGTTTATAAAAAAAAATCTCATGTGTGGTATGTGGGAAGTCCTTTAAACACATCTCAGCAGCCTTTCTTATAGGCGATTCAAACTTTGACAATCATAAACATTTAATTCTCTGTTTCTATAATGGAGCCTATAATGACCCCGAATATGCATTACTCTGTGATTTGCAGTTCTTTCTAAGTATATTTGACCCATTCTACTTATAATTCAGTCATCACTATGTTCATATTTTTACTATCGTCTACTTTAACTCCTTGCTTATTGTTGTGAATTTCCGAAAGCGTACGGTTTATCGTTGTATGAATTACGAGTATCGTCCCCAGAGATGTGTATGAAATTAGATTACTAATTATCTATGTTAATAAAATACAACTCAAATAAACTGAACCGACAATAGCCATAGACTAATCACTATAACAATTAAACTAATCCTGAAAATAGCAATTGAGGCAAGTATCAGAGCACAGAAAAGGAGAGCGTCATAATTGCAACAAGCCATGGAAATTCTATGCCAAAGCCCAAATGTCTGACTTTAATTGAGCAACAACTAGAATAAACTACAATTTTCAGAATTCAGAGGATTGAATCTGAAGCTAAAAAATGAGAGCAAAATAAGAGAACAAGCCCTAACATCTTCACCATTCATTCATTGCATTAGCATCACTAAACTCAAGCCAACGAAGCAGAGAAAAATTAGAACAATAGAGCAACAACATCACTAACACAATAACAACAAATTCACACAAATCAACCTTAATAGAACTGAAACGAAGCAGAGCAGTAGGGACGGGGGAAACCATGAAACCGATATAGAGCAAAACCAGAGGAAAGAAATCAGAACCACAATTCACTTATACGAATTGCAAGCCAAACAAACAAATCTGACAACCGAAAATCAAAATTGATGAACAACTTCAAATCCTAAAACAATTCGAACAAAATCCCTAATTTTTTAGAAAACTAGAATTTAATACTACCCTAAAAGTGAACCCCTAAACTCGAACTCCTAGCCTGAAATCATGCCCCCAATTGCGTTTTGTAGTCTGGATGTGGTTCGTTCAACCATTGAAGGTGCCGGTAATTGGACCGCCCTGCGTTGAATGCGCTGAGTGAATGCAGAAGAAGAGAGAACGGCCATGCTCTGATTCGAAGCAATTGGGCCGCCATGGCCGTTTGGATTCGAAGATGAAGAAGAAGAGAAGAAGCAGCTCAGGGGAGGGGGTTTCTAGTTTGTGCTCGGGTTTTGTGTTTTTTTTGTGTTGTTTTTTTTCCCCTCTGTTGGTTTGGGCTTGAATTCATTTGGCCCAATTCTTCGATTTTCAGCATTCCTTCATCTTTTTCGCTTACTTTTACCCGAATTATTCAATACCTATGAAACAAAATCAAATCAAATAAGAACCTAAAAATAACCATTATCTCGAGCATAAATTAGGTACAAAGGTACTGTAAAAACTAGCATATTTTTGGTATGAGCGAATACCCTCACACCAAAGTTTTGCTCGTTCTCGAGGTAAACAAAGCTAAACAATCTAGAAAAAATTAAAAGCCTAACTCACTTTCATAGGAATCACGGTTGCAGTTAGCATGTGTAACAAGCCCTTTAAATCCCTTGGTTACCCTAGTGGACGAGTAAGGTCTCGTGAGGGTGTACAGAATATTTTCCCACAAAATCTATAAAAAGAAAACAAAAATCAAAAATCTCTTTTTTTTTTTTCAAAAACTAATATGTGCAAAACTAGGGAAAGACATATACACATTCTAATCAACTAAATCACCCACATAGTAAAGATCTTAGCATGCATATAAACATAATATAACCATCAAGACTCTCTACCTCATGAATGACAGCAAAGCCCTAATGTTTCACCCCATTGTACATCGAGACTTGAAATCCATCCCAGTGCTCGAGTGCAAGTGTGTCATCATCCTAGGGCTCAGGTTTACCAAAATCAAAGTCAATCCCACCTATCTGACATAAATTACATTATTAACTTATCAACATAGGAAGCAAGTTTTTTCAGTAGCAGTATTGCCTCAAAGGGTAATACCCAGTAGCGCATGCCTCAAACGGTTACTTGTCATTCCAAATTTATTCCATTTCTTTTTTCAATTCTTTCTTTTTTTCGGTTTTGTTTCCATTTTTTTCAGTTTTTTATTTTTTTTCATTCAGTTTTTTTTCTTTTTTTTCAAAGTAATTGTGTCAAAAACAAGTGGGAGACCCGATCATGAAAAACTAAGACCTTAAGACAATAAGGATGAAATAAACAGGGATTGGATCACACAGCAATAATGAACAAATGAAGTTAGAATTAGAGCTAAGAATGACACATCGAGGATAGAAACCTAACATGCACATCATGCGTATATACAGGCTAACAATCAAAGCACATAGGATTTAAGCTGATTAGAAAAGTACAAAGGTCCCCTAAAAATAAAAGAAAATCTTTTTGGATTTTCAAAGATTTTTCAAAATTTTTTTCATTTTTTGTTTTTTTCCAATTTTTTTTTTCAAAATTTTTCAAAGTTTCCCTACCCCCACACCAAAATTGCACAATGTCCTCATTGGGAATGAAAAGAAACTGACAAAAGAAAGAAAAATGACATGACTCGAAAACTCAAAAAATAAAACAATAAAAATAAAACAAATCAAGAAATATATACAAACAAAAACAAAATAAAAAGAAGAGATAAAGAGGAACGTTTACACCAGGTCAGGTGCAGAAGTACACCTAAGTTATAGCCTCGTGAAATGTGCTTAGATAGAGGTCTATAGAGCATCAACCACTCCATATCAAATGGAATATTGCTACTAAAATCAAACCCCAATACAACATGAAGGAGCTTGTCAAACACAGAAGACCAACTCTTGATAAAATTAAGACAATGAACACGAGAAAGTTGGTACCAAATAGAGTACGTCCACCACAATAATGCAGCATAAGTAAGGGCCCGTTTCAACTTGTCAAACAGGGGGGGCCCAATCGAGAAAGAGGTAAACATACTCAAAAGTAGCTAGGAAGTTGGTCATCGGCCTAGAAATGTAATCATCATGAATGACCAATCTAGGCAAATCAGAGGGTCCTAAGTCTACAAGTCCTTTAAGGTCAATATGTGTATAAGTTTGGTCTAAATCAAAATTTTCAGTGGCAATGGTCTCAGACTCAACAAAGTCAGACTTGCAAGATTCAAAGAGGAGGTCAGCTTGAAAGGGGTCAAAATAAAAAGATTCATATTCAACACACAGATCTACTTCTTACGCCACATGGACATCAAAAGTGAATGAGTCATATTCAATAGAGAATGACTCATGAGGCATTAGAGGGTCAAAAGATAATGATTCATATTCAATACAAAAACCCTCATCAAGACTTGCAGTAATATCAAACCCACATGAAAAAAATTCATATTCCACATACAGAATATCATCATCAAAGTTCAAAATGCTGGGTTCAATCTCTTTTTCATGTGACTCCTGTGAAATAGCATTGGAGTCATCTAAATCATGAAGCTTAACTATAGATGGATGCTCATATCTAACTCACCACTATGCTCAGATTCCTGACCGTCCTCAGACTCAAAAGATTCATCAAAAATAGTAGGTGGGTCGATATAAACTAGGATGTTTTCAGTGACATCCACATGGGATGTAGTGTGGGGTACAACGTCGGGAGATAGAGACATAGGGAGGTCATCCTCTTGTTCTAGACTAGCCAAAGATAGATCACCATTCAAGCTAGACCTAGAATGATAAGAGGGTTCAAAATCCTCATAAAGACTAACTTCAGGTTTAGGAGATCGTAAACTAGAGTCAAGCTGATTACAATTCTCCCTGCTCTGGGTGACACCGTGAGAATATTCAGTAATTTACACTTTCATGGTCTCTACCATTTTAGCAGTCAATTCATTAATTCTCTTCTCAACACTAGCACATTGAGCATCAAAATAGTCACGACATGGACAAGAACAAGCATCATGAGCAGAAGATTCACAATAATCACATTAAATAGGAGGCACAGAAGCATAAGAGGAAGCATAAGAGGAGTCATACGAATCTATAAAACGACCTCGAGAGTAAGGATTAGCATAAAAAGCAGACTCAGCATGAGTTGGGCATTTGAAATTCATTTTAGCTTGTTCAAACTCATAAGTATCCCAAGCTAACCTTTTAAAAAAATCTCAAACCTCATCTTGAGATCTAGATAACAATCCTAGTAAACCCCCTGAACACATCGATTCAACAATACCCTTAAATTTAGCATTTAGACCCAAAATAATGGCCTCACAAATTTTTCATTTCTCGAAAGTTTGATTCAACTGAGCATGATAATCATTAAGTTTAGACAAATAACGCCCGAAAGATGCATGCTCATATTGTGGGAATTTAAACACTGGCAATCTTGAATTCTGTTTTTTTCTTTTTTTTTGCAATTTTTTTCAGATTTTTTTTTTTAAGATTTTTGTTTTTTAGGATCTTCTATTTTTTTTTTTAACACTATGAACAAAT
>NCQV01065649.1:5659-16737 GCA_002740545.1 Lophocereus schottii
AGAGTAATTATTTAATGTGATATATAAACTTAATTTTTAACACTGTAATTAAGTATTAATTGAAAATATTGAATGTGCACATAGCTAATTAGGCGACTGAACTTGACCAGTTTATTTTAAACGGGTTAAGCGGGTCAACCCGTTTAAAAATTAAACGGATACAGGTCAGGGTTTTTCAACTTGTTTAATAAACGAGTTAGGTTCAGCTCGAGAAATTCTTAACCCATTTAAGCTCGACACGAACACGAGTCCGACCCGACGCGACCTATTACCCAACTCTATAGGTGGTTGATTACTCGTCATTATCAGTTGATAGCTTCTACACCTGTTTAAAAATAAAAAAAGAGAGAGAAAAGAAGAAGAAGAAGAAAAACCGTATTTAAAATTACAATTTATTTTTCTTATTGATAAACAAATGAGGGTGGAGCTACATTTAATTCAAAGAAATATGTGCACATAGATCCTCCGATATAGGTGGTTGATTACTTGTGTTTGTATGCAGATAATACATATATTTGGGAAGAGACATTATTTGTCTACCTCTATTTGTTAAGATATAATACCTTCCTCTATTATGTTGTATATAGATTTACATAGTTACGACCACCTGATTTATTAGTATTTCTTAGTTCATTCCCTATTGCGTATCATTCTTCTATAAAATATTTTCACAAAATCCTTCTTCTATAAAATGTTTTCACAAAATCTTGTTTGTGTGGGTCTCTTGGATTCAGCTTCTCTACAGGCAGAGATGTCGGTAAAGATAAGACTGCCTACATTTGGATCTCCCCAAACCCTGCGAAAGCGGGACTCACTCTAGGAGGTGGTGTTGTTGTTGTTGATATCCTCCGAGATCCAATTAAGAATGTTTTACGATACCTCATCCCTTCAAACACGACCATCACACGAAATTGGTTGCCAATGAGCTAAACAATGGGCAACTTTATTTCCCCTCTGTTAACAAAAGACCACGAGAAATACATAAAGGGCTTAATGAAAAAAACTATGTCGTGAATGATGAGACTACGAAATTCTCATGAATGGTCTTGGGCCTCTTGGCGCTCAACTTTTGACTCAACTGAAGATAGTCACTCTCAATAACCAAGTCATCGAACTCCACCTCCTTGACACATTTGAGGGCAAATAAGCATGTTTTAGCCTCGTCAACCTCCGCATCAATAAAGCCTGCACCTTGTCGAACCCGTAAGGACAACATCCCCATTACAATCACATAAAACAAAACCCCAGCCCTAATTAGAGTCCCCCCGCCATCAAAGTTGCGCTTAAGCAAATCGGTTGAGGGTGGCGACCAACTCTATTGATGAACAACCAAGGGGCTGGTTGTTTGTTCCCTAACCTCATGGAAGCTTCAAACTAAAACAACAGCGCGTTGCGACACACACCAGACAAGATTCCTTGGCTCAGAATATGAATAAGTTTCTGGCATTCCAACACTCCGCAAGAATTGCTGCAAAATCCGCCTGCCTCTCCCTGTCCAATGCAGCCAAGGCGTTCTCCACCCTATCCCGAACCTAACAGTACTGTCCCACCCATACTTTTTTATCCATGCCACTCGCCTCCCACACCATTTTCGCAAAGAGAAAGTCGCGTAGCGTGTGAAGGTCAGACTCCTCCCTAGCCCACACATCGCACCATTCATCTCCACCATGGGTAGGCAGCTAGCAAGGTTGATCTTCGTTGGCAAGATGTTCTTGCAAGCCCTCCAAACGAATAGTCTGATTCTCGATGGTACATCAAGATCCCAGGCCAACTTCAAGAGCTTCTTTTCATCACTCTCTGAGGACCCCCTGCCTTCGCTCATTTAGAATCACATGATAGGCTGAACGAACAGAAAATTCACCAGAGTTGGAGAAGTGCCTTATCAGTTTATCCGCTGGACAAGATGAACACAAAGGGATACTCAATATTGCCTCTACATCACAAAGTAAAAAGATTTCTCTGACCCAACGATTCATTCCAACGTCCTATTGCATAATCAATAACAGAGGACACCTTCAACTAGGCCGCATGATCACAATTTGGCGTGATGACTCAGAAAGTACGAGGGCAAGGAATCCATCGATCATCCACACATTCACCACCTTCCCATCCCCAATCAACCACAAAAACCCTTGGAGGATAACCATTCGCGAGCTCCACAAGCTGTGCCACACAATGTTGAGCCGCGAGCCCATATCAACATCGAGAATACTATAGTCATGGTAATACCTTGCTTTCAACAGTTTAGCAGCAGGGGAATTCTCATTTTTCATGTGACGCCAAACCTATTTAGCCAACCAGGCTTTGTTAATAGCCTCTATCTTTCTGAAACCCAATCACCCATCTTGCTTCAGTCGACACAGTTTCAAATTGCTGAGCCAATGAATCTTCCATTCCTCTTGTTTGTAACCCCATCAAAACTGGTTAATAGCATATGGAATGGAATGACATAGTTCCTAGGAGGACTTAAACACACTCATCGCATAAGTTGGGATAGCTTGGGCTACAACCTTTATTAGTACCTCCTTTCCAACCCAGGAAACAAGCCTGTCCATCGAGTTCGACAACCTGGATTTAATGCGATTAACAGAACGTCCAATCGACTTGGAAGCCCCAAATACTTATCATGAGCTAGGACTTCCCGAATATCTAAACAACGGACAATGCAGCTTCTTTTATCATTCTTGACGGCCCAGTTGAAAGAAATAGTTGTCTTGGAGTAATTCAGTTTTTGCCCCGATGCACGCTCATTCTTATATAATAACTCTTTGACAGCAGGAGCCTGAGCCTCTTTAGCACCACAAAAGATTATCATATCATTTGCAAACAGAAGACGAGAAATGGAGGGAGCATTACTGCAAATGTGATAACCAAAAATAGCTCGCACTTTAGCAAACCATTCTGAAGGAGCTGGACAACCCCTCATAGACAAATAGAAAGAGATAAGGGGAGCTGGATAACCGATTGAGTATCAAAAATAATACCAAGCAATACGCATTTCAATCTATTCGAGATAACCTTTGTATCTAGTTTGTAGACGACATTACAAAGATTAATAGCGCAAGTCCAGCATAGTACTGGGCTTAGGCTTCTTCGGAATGAGCGTAACGAAAGTATGGTTTAGTGTTGTAGAATAGCCAAAACTACACTCAAGACGCCATCACCAACCACCTCTTAGAACTTTTGGTAGAAGAAAGGATTGTTCCCATCCGGGCGAGAAGCCTTATGGGTGATGCATTTGTTTCAAGGTCGTCTCAACCTCCTCCTTCATATAGGGCAACCAAAGCGAATCATTCATACTCTCTGAAACTTTTGGTTGGACACAATCCAGGATCTCATCCATGATCAAGTCATCCGATGAAAAGAATAACGTTGCAAAGTAATTAAGGACAATGTCCTTAATTTCAGTTGGATCAGAGTGTATAGTACCCTCCTCGTCAGAAATCTCCTCAATGAAATTCCTTGCCCTCCACATACTAGCTCGCGCATGGAACCATCTCCTCAATGAAATTCCTTGCCCTCCACATACTAGCTCGCAAATGGAACCATCTAGTGTTCGAATCTCCATATCTTAGATAATCAGTCCTAGCACGTAGCCACCATAATATCTCCTCTCTTAAGTCTCCACTCCCTGATTTTCGCTAATGTCTCTTCTACTCATGGCGTCCGACTATAGCCTTCGCTGCTCTTCCATCTTCCGAATTTCGTCCCCCACCCTCGCGAATAATTGCAATTTGTTTTTGATTACTTGAAGATTACGCCAAGGAAAATAAATGCGGTGGGTGCCGGCATCTGCTTTCCCGTCTACCATATGAACATACAAACCTAGAAAATGACTTGTTCCCTTAATAATAAATTTCAATATTGCCACCACTCTCAAACTCCGAATACTGTATCATGATCCATTGCTATAGTGCCGCACATGCACGAAGTATTTTTTATTTTTTATATTCAACATATACACAAAGCAACCCAGACTGAAAATGCAGTCAACTATGCGAGTGAATAATGACTGTGTAAATGCGAGGCTTGTTTTCACATCAGTTCATGTCATGAACATCTGTATATTCTTTAATACCCACTCCATCAAAAGCTGGCAAGGGCATTCTAAGGCAAGTTTCCAAGAAAGAGAAACTCGAGGCCGGTTTGAAGTCTGCATTCAGAAAGCTACATGCAGAAACAAGGATGTACGAACTTTGACACTTGACAGTGAAACTCATTTTGGAAGCATGACTGAAACCAATGTAACAGATGCACTCGTCAGATCTCTATTTTGCAGATTATCTGCTAGTCTTCTTGTTCTTGAAGAAAGGTAACTATTCTTGACGCTTAAACACAAGGACAATATTCAGGAAAAAATGATACGGCAAGGTCAGCATCTTGAACTCCTCCGGGAAACCAAATCCTGTTGTAAAATCATAACCAAAGATAACAGCGGCAGCTAGGGCTCCTGCAACCATTACCATGTCCTGGTTACTAGTAAAGGTGCGGTCGTCTGAAGCTTATTGTGTTGCTGGTAGTAGACATCGAACTAGCCACTTTAAAGGGAGTGGGGCTTAAGACTGACAGCAGCTGACCCATCCCACACTGGTCCAGGCAGACTGCTCATAACTGAATCTATCACTGTGTACTGCAAATGCTCTCACTGATGGCATGCTGATTTATGAGGTGGGTTGGTTTTTTGTTCCCTTGTAGAAAAGTGGGGATACAAACAGCATTAGAAGATGGTGGTGAAGACTGAGGATGACTTCACTTTCTAGAGTGGCTGATAACTTGGTTGACCAATGGGTGTGAATAATTTGTCTAGTATGGCACGGGATTAAGGACGTTTAGAAGCAGAAGAGGGTTTCCCGTCAAGCAAGATAGTAGTTCTTATCCTGTCGGCCTGTCCTACTGGGTAAGCTTGTGCATATGCTGTCAAAATAGTGCTTGTCATCCATCCTTGAGGTTGAATTCCTCAATTCCTAAAAGCAAGGGAGAAAAGTGTCAAATTGAATGCTGCACGCTTGCACAATCAAAATGGACATAGCCAAAGAAAGGAAATGAAAGAACATGAAGTGAATGAATACACATCCTACATGAGTACATGGTATTCGCCCTTAAAAAAATTAGATAACCTTACTTAGTAATAGGCGCAAAACAAGAACCTTGTTGGGCTAAAGGAAAGTTTCAACCAATCATCAAGTTCTGGGAATGCTTATGAGTTCTCAAACACAAAACAGAAATGGTAGCTCACCAAGATTGTTCAAGGCCTCAGCATTCTTGCCATCATACCTAAGAACTCCTTCAAGATGATTGTCTGAGGAACTCTTCTTTAAGAAAAGGGAGCTTGCTAAAAGCTTGGATATGCAATGCCGTGCCTGGAAATCTGATTCGTAGCTCTCAATGAGTGACAATCACAACCTTGTTCTCCAAACAGGATTTGTCTACCCTCAGATGACTATATGTTGGTGCAGTACCAACTAGAATTGATCTGAAGAATTGTGCCCTTGAAGCTTCCAGCGGAAAACAGGAGAGCCCGCTGAAATTTGATGGACTGCAATCAAATTGTCTCTAGAAGATGAGTCTGAATGCTTGAACCTTGATGATGGTTACTTCTGCAAGAACAGAGGTATAGAGAATGTAACCTATCCCATTTTAGGAGGAATTATGGAAGCTGGGAAATCAAACCAATAGAGAGAAAGTGGAAAGAAAATGAAAGCAAAGGTACCTTTCAAGAGACATACAGGACTACCTCACCTAATGAATAGAAATACTTCACTAATTATGCACCAATTTAAAAGAATAAACATTAGTTTCTGTTCCGTTTTTCATAATGCTTAAAAAAAAACAAAAATGCTGCACTACAATTTACAACACCCACTATTATGTCCATGCTGCTCCAAAAACTAAAAGGTGACAAGAGAGAGTTGTACATTCACCTTGGTGGAAAGGCTTAACATTTGAAGAAGATTTTAAAAATTTACAGAAATCAAAGGCACAAACATCTTTTGTCATTACACAGATCAATGGGAAGAAATTCATATTGGCATGCTATGAGGCTAGTTCTAAGATATCAAGGGTAGTCTCAGCGGTGGTGCTATCAGCAGTTTCCGACCAGCTCGTGTAATTATCTGAGCATCATCCACGTTGCTAGAGGATTCTCTATTATACATCATTGTAGTTGATCCCAAAATGTCTTCCCCAAATCCGCAAGCTCCAAAGAATAGTCTGGTATGTGTTTGTTGGGAGAAGGCGGAATTTGAAGCATCAGAAGTTCTGAGATAAGATGCCTATTCTTTGTTCATATCTTAATCAGAATGATTAGCTTTGTACACTTACTGTTCCTCCTCAGAGCATAGTGCTGAAATGTCATAGATGCCTTTATTATAGAGCCTTCTGAAAGCAGGGTACGCAAGTTTCTCAGAACTAATAACAATGCCTTGGAAGGTTATAAATGTTATCTCATTAGTCAAAGGCATAATCAAACCAATGGACTGGAAACCAACCTTATGAGTCGCTGGATTATCATTCGACCAATTCCCATACGTCGTAAAGAAGGGATAACCTGATATTTACCGGAAACGATGCTTTGGTTACATAACCAACTAGCAGGCATTATCTTAAACATCATTTCAAGAAGTACAATTAAAAAACACATCGTTTGCAAATTGATAGCACGCAAAGTAGATGATATATGTTCTTAACAATGGAACCACACAGAAGAGTTCGTATTAACTTCAATTCCATGAAGACAACGCTGATGACCAACGTGGCCTGTCAATGCTTCTAAATTTATCTCCCAGTAATTAAGTATCAGCCAAAAAGATTCGAAAATTAAAGAAATTGAGCGAGATAGACTATTGCCGGGGGAAAAAGGAGTAATTTAATGATAATATGAACAAAATGCCAATAACATGCTGTAATTCAGCCCATCCAGCACAAGACCAGAGCTAAAGCCTATAGGTGTGCTGCCCTGCATGAGGGGGAAGCAACAGCCAACATCCATATAGTGCGAAAATAAATGCTATGGCCATATTTGGCAAACAACTGTTAGTTATAAGCTATAACCTGTTAGCTGTTGAAATTAGCTGCTGAATTAGATGTTTGCATCAACTGTTTGAATTAACTGTTTTTAGAAAAAGTGTTTAGTACGACTAGTTGTTTTTAAAAAAGATGTTTGGAAAAATTTCATATATGCCCTTATCTATAAATTATTTTTTATTAGCATGGGGTGCAATTTTCCAAATTTTGGGACAAATGTGTTATTTCCACAAAAAATTCTTCCGAAAAGGCTAATGAGAATAACTTTTTCAAAAAGAACTTTTTAAGGCCAAATAATTATTCCAAACAACTATTTACTAGTCTTTGGCTATTTGATTTGATCAAAACAGCTTAAATGCTCCCAATAGCTCTTTGTCCAAACAACTATTG
Organism: Lophocereus schottii; assembly: GCA_002740545.1. Classification (NCBI taxonomy): domain Eukaryota; kingdom Viridiplantae; phylum Streptophyta; class Magnoliopsida; order Caryophyllales; family Cactaceae; genus Lophocereus; species Lophocereus schottii. Next base: position 13,073 of record NCQV01065649.1, read on the forward strand.
TAACCAAACACCCCCTATATCTAACATGGCATGATACAATATCGTGCAATTGACAGCATAATATTGTTGGGTTTCCTTCTATTGATTGCACAGCATTGTGCTCTAACAGAACATATCACAAGGGTTGTGGTACATAGGAACTGTAAACCTCCCGAGGTCTTTGGATATTATTAGAACACAATGTACCCATGGTTAGACTGTGAATCTGTGATACCCAACCCAGTAACAACAAACAAGCAATGAACCCTAGTTCAAGTCAAAAGGCACAAGCTCCCATACTCCAACCTAAATGTTAAAGGTAAGTTTTATGGTGGTGCTACCTCCAAAATCCAAGATTGATTACAAAGACAATCCAGCATCCATTCAAATCAGCTCAGGATAAAACTACGCAGTTCCATCAAAATTGCCCAAAATCACAAATTTGCTGCCACAACCATCATTCACACGCCTCCTCCCCTAAATTTTTCAACTTTTGGTTTAACTCCAATCACACAACCACTCTGCTTTCATCAATCACACTACCATCCTTAATTTCTTATTACAAAATCAATCTTCAATCAATCGCAAAGAACTTCACAAAACAAAATCAAACAAAGAAAAACAAATATCCACAGGAAAATAAATGACTAAATGAAAGAGGGTTACTAAGAGATTGACCATGACATCATAAATCGAAGCCGTCAACCCTAAATCCGAGACCGCCCGTCCAAACCCTACCAAATCCCCATTTCCGGGCGCCACTCTCACCGGCACCCGCAACATCCGCTCAAACAACCGCTTATCTCTCTCATTACTGCCGCCATCGCCGCTGTCAATCTGACCAAAAACCGAGACCAGGACAGCGCTGTGGGCGACGGCGACTGCGAGCTTGCCGACGTCGATATCATTGGCGACGGCCGAGGAGGGGAAGCGGTGAGGGGAGTGGTTGCACGCTCGGTAGAGAGAGGACAGAGTGTTGATGTTTATGTGACATGGGTTGGTGGTGATGAAGATTGGAGGTGGTCTCTTTCTCCCTCCTAGGGTTTCGCCATCACTGATGCTGCTTGTTATCGTTATGGGAAGGAGAACCCTGGTTGATAATCCGATTCCAATCGCCATTTCTGCTCATTTGAATCTCCTCTTACTCTGTTTCGAAGTTTGGGTTTTGGGAGTTTCTGGGTATCGAATTGGTTGCCTGTGTGCTCATGATGAATGTGGATCCTTATATACCTTATCCCTTTTCAGTTGTTTTGATACTGATCTTCTCCAGGGCTGAATTCATTATCCTACCGGTCATCATACCCTTTTTTTTATTAAAACAAGGCATATTGAATTTATATACTATTGCATCGAATTTGTTTTAAATTTTAAAAAATTTTAAAAAATTATAGGAAACAAAATTTGAAATTTTAGCATACTGAATGGTATTTGACTGAAGATACCGGCGCTGCCGATATTTAGCGCCGATATTTGACTGAGATATCGGCACCGTCTGTTGTTTGATAGTACAGAACAATATTAACCGGTATAATACTAGACAATAGTCTGGTGATTCGAAGGGGACTGCCTTGCTCTAATCCAGAAGCTCAGGAACAAGCAGGTTCCAAATAATGTGTCAGGTTTCTTCATTCAGGAAGTTCTCAGTCTAGTCTCTTCTTGTGATGTCTTTACATGGCCGTTTGTTAAACGTCGAGGTAACAGGGTCGCTCACGACATTGCTCATTGGCAAGCCTTTTGCTCTTCTTGTAGAATTTGGGCTGGGGATATTCCGGATAGCATTAATGCTAGAGCATCAGAAGATCTGTACGATTTCTTCAATATGCAATTAATATAATCCCCTCCTATTTTCTTGGTCAAAAAAAAAAGGCATAGCGTAGCATTTAACATGAAAGAGTTTTTGGCTCTGTTTATCATCGTGTTTTAGTTTTTTTTTTTCTCTATTGTCACTATATTTTATTTTTCTTCTTATTGTAGAAGGTTAAAATGCAAATCAAAACGTAGTGGAATTTAGGATTAAAAAATAATCTAAATTTAATAGCACTTAGGACTTAGGAGAAAAATTTTACAGCAAAATGACACACGTTAGAAAAACCAAATTAAAATACAGTGACAAAATGGATAAAAAATTAAAATACTATGGCAAAAGGAGCCAATAACTCCAAGATGAACACTCCTAAATATTTTTGTTTCTCAAGCTCATAATCCTGCTACTAATACGTGTAGGTGTGCATACGAAATAAAAATCATCTAAGCAATTACAACATATTCAGTTCAAGTAATAGGCAAAGTTCAACTTCATGTTAATCATCCAATGCCACTGGGAACCCAAAACAGTCTTTTTTGGGGATTTTTCCAATCCCTCTTTTAGGGGTGCAGTTTAAATGTGTGGTCTCCCCATTTATGAGATATGTTAACATCTTATGGACATTTGTATTGACAATTGTGTGGAAGCTTATAGGTTTGCTTTGTTTTTGGTGTTCAGTGTTTTTTAGTTGTCTATAAGAGGATTCTATAAATTTACTCGCCTGATTCTTGAATGGTTTCCAATTCTCCAACTACGTACATACCTTTTGTCAAGAGTCTATCCTCTCTACAAATTAGCACTAGATCAATAGATGTGCCTTTCAAGGAAGAGTATGAAACATCTATTGATCTCTTCCCCACCTTGTATTGGCGGAAAATAACAATTTACGAATGAAGATGAGTGCTCAGTATGTTTTAAGTCAAATTTTGTAGAGCCTATATTTAGTTTCGATATTTAGGATTGTGTTTGGTTGAGTTGGATTTATATCATTGATGTTGATGGATGCTTGAATTTACTGATTAATGAAATTATCATTTTGTTGCAGCCAGAGAAAAAAAGGTAATAGCCGAAGTCTACCAAATTATCATTTTACTTGATGTCGTTTGATATGTCCGCTTTATAACCTAACACATATTCAACAATTTTACTTGGCATAAGTGGCAATATCATGCCAACCTTTGGGCAAATACGCTAAACAGAAGTGTCATCTGTAAAAATACAGTATGACATTAAGCGCCAAGATTTGAAATCGGCTACATTATTGAGTTCATATATAGAACTTCTTTCATATTCTCTTAATAAGAATATGTACACCATGTCCAGGCTCAACAATCATTCTATAAGCAGGGGAATGCCTATAGCTAGGGGACAAAGAGAAGCTAAACTTGGAGACAATGAGGCAAAGCAAGAGCTTCAATTGCACCATGGCAAAGTTTTTGCCTAAGCAAAGCCTAGCCCCAAGGCCAAAGGGGACATAAGCTTGTGGGACTTTGGTAGCATTGGAGACCCCATTGGCAAACCTCTCAGGCTTGAACTCATTGGCATCAACACCCCATATCTCAGGGTCCCTGTGCAATGTGGGTATCAAAGTCCATATGCACACCCCCTTTGGAACCACTATGCGCCCCATTTGGAACTCTTCTAGTGCTTCCCTTGATATGAAGGCAGCTGGTGGATACAATCTTAGGGCCTCTTGAATCACCATTGTCACCTACATTAAATGAAACATTTAGTCCATGTATGAGATTTATACATATTTGAAGGATTTCAGTCAATAATGTTTAAATAATCTGCCAGATGTCATGTCAATATATGATGAAATTAACTATGTCATGATACATTTTTAACACTAGCGAATCCTTGTAGAGAAAATTTTTATCTT
>NCQV01065657.1:0-12009 GCA_002740545.1 Lophocereus schottii
TATAAAAATAAAAAATAAAAAATGAAAAAGAAAAAAATGAAAAATGAAAAATGAAAAGTAGAAAATGAAAAATAAAAAATAAAAAAATAAAAAATAATAAATGAAAAATTGAAAAACGAAAAATAAAAATAAAGAATAAAAATAAAAAATAAAAAATACAAAATACAAAAATAAAAAATAAAAAATAAAAAGCAAAAAGTAAAAAATAAAAAAGAATAAACAAAAATTTTACAAAATTTCGATAATTTCATAAATTGTCACACATTAGTTACATTATTATTATTTTAACACCCCTTCAACCAACCAAATAAAAAATATACCAACTTCAACCAACTTCAACCAACATCAACCCACTTCAACTTACTTCAACCTATTTCAACCCACCTCAAAAAAAAATACCAACTTCAACTTACCTCAATCCACCTCAACCTACTTCACCCTTTTACCTACCCAATTTACCCACGAAAAGAACAGAGCCTAAATCAATGAAATTGTATAATCGATCTGTAGAAAAAAGAGAAAAGAATTGCATAAATTTTATAACCTTATTAATCCGCAGAAAAAAATAAGTATTGAGAAAAATGTCATACAAAGCAACCAAATCATCGAGAAACAAAAGAATTGGTGAGGGAGATCAAGGGACATACACCAATAACCAATTCATGGACTGAAGTTGACATTGTGTCAACCAAGCCATCTCACAAAAACAACAGGAAACCACCATCATCAAATCAAACGTACTCAAAACACACGATACACCATATAAGGGATCAGACGGCGATCTGGGCCACTTTTGCCATCTCACTGCAGTATCACCACACCCAATGATTATTCAGCCTGCCCTCACAGCTTGAGCTTAATTGGGGCGCCAAACAAAAAACCCCTCTTCGGATTAAAAGCCCCAAATCCCCCGAAATCAAATCAAACCCAAAAACCCAGATTTCACATTCAAGCAGAAACCTTGTATTCTGTTGACACTGTGCTATATATCGCGTTCAAATACGCATTATATAGAGAGACAATGGCGGGGATTGAGCTTCAGAACACAGTGAAAGAAGCCCTAAATGCGCTGTATCACCACCCTGACGATGCCGTTCGTATGCAAGCTGATCGATGGCTTCAAGAATTTCAGCGTACAATCGATGCCTGGCAGGTTTTTGATTTTAAAATCAAATCTGTTTGTTTTGTTTCTAATTAAAGATTCAAATTTGAGCAGTTGGAATGCCAAAGGAATGGATTTTAGCTGCATTGGCCTCGATCGGAGTAGTCTGTCATCTGCTTTTATAACTTGGACTGTCTGTTTAGTGGTGTGATAGTTCCAATTCGCATTATCTACTGGTATGGTTTTTGAATTAGGCTTGTGGAACTTAGGTTTTGTGAGCAGATATGAACTTTTGGTCTAATGTTTTGATTGTTTTGACATGACAGTCTGGGAGTTTATGTCAGATTGGTTGGACATAAAATAAAATGAAAGTTCCGGACACATGCTTATCATCTCATGTTTTACTTGCAACTGACTATTACTGAAGTGAAATTGGCTTTGGGTACATTTGGGTCAGCTGAATCAAGTTCAAACACAGAATTTGTGACTAAAGATGGATTATTTTGGCAAGAGCAGGGCAAAACCGGGTTAAATTGGATGCGGACAATGAAAATGTCAAAAATCCATGAGCCCAAGCTTGATTTGGTCTTTAATTGGGATACAGATCTGGCTTATTTCTTGTTAGAGAAGATAAGACATCGAGATAAGTCTTCTATCTTGCATACTCTTAAAAAAGGAAAATATATTGAAAGGGGAAGGAAGTGTGTTTGAGTTGCACCACAAGGCCTTTGGTTTACCTTCTTGTTCGATCTTTTAAAGTTGCATCTGTACCACTATTTATGCATATTTAACGAGGCATTAGAAACAAGTGTATACTTGTCAAAAGCCACCTTCACTATTTTCTTGTGGAAGCTCGAACCAGCTTTCTCAAGGACACTAATACACACTCTTGCACACACATATGCTCATGGTTGATTGGTCTTGACAAGTTTTCTACTATCCTTGGGAGCAAGCTGAGCTAAAATTGTGCCGCAAGTACGTGAATTCGGGAACTGCGATGATAAGATATCATATCTTAAGGTTACTTGCGGTGTTAGTGGTCATATTGATCTCTAATCACATTTTTAATGCATTTATCTAACTTGTTTCTGCAAAATATGCTTTGTGAAATATGAAATACTTCCAAAAAAAATATTGCACAGAAGTGCGCTCACATCCATGATGCGTGCGCCTTCGCCTCGCGCCTTGCTCCTCACACTTTGAGACCCTATGCGCCTTAGTGCGCCTTGCGCTTTTTAAAACTAAGACCTAGGCTTTGTTGTAGCAGATTTTTTTTTTTTTTTGAAAGGTCGCTTGGTAGAATGAAATAAAATCAAATGTGCGTTTTGAAAGATTTCTCATTTAAAAGGTGATCTCTTGTAGAAAATCCTAAGCATAATGGTCAAATGGTATTTTGTTCCCAGCATGAAATGCTAATCTGTTGTACATGTATTTTTTACGGTGGTATGTTATCCTAATGATGACACATCTGCCCCTACTGTTTCTGAGTCTCTCATTTTAGTTATGTTTTCACTTTAACCTTTTTAGTTTGCTGTATCTGTTGGTCCAGAGACATTGACGTTTCACGCATTCTTTTAGGTTGCGGACAACTTGCTTCATGATCCAACTAGCAATCTGGAAACTTTAATCTTTTGCTCCCAAACATTGAGAAGCAAGGTAGATCTATCTGGTCTGGCATTTCTTTTATATTCTCGATTACATTTGACTTCTCTACTTATGCAACTGACCTATTCTTCTGTTATTGTCCATTTATATCATAAACTTAGGTGCAACGAGATTTTGAAGAGCTTCCTTCTGAAGCTTTTCGCCCTCTACGTGATTCTTTAAATGTATGTGAGTTCACGTACCTCTTTCTTGTTGCCTACTGTAATCTAGTTGGTTTTAGACAAATGCTGGCTTTCTGTCACATTGTTGCACAAAGGAGATATATTATAGCAAGCTGCGTAATATTTAGGAGTTTATTAGTCCTATGAGCCTTTTTGTACATATTTTGTGATTTTAAGCTTTAGTTTTTTTTGCCTTGATGCTAGCCGAGAAAGCTGGGTCTCTTGGTGAAGGTTTTGCTTTGTTGGGAACAGCAGACGTTCTTGAACAGTGGACGGCAATTTGTCACAGAATGTCCTTTCTGCTTTAGGCCAGGGAGAAGATGTAATCTGTATAGAACTCCCCCCAATGCGAACTTTTTGGTTGCTGGGTACTAATGTGAACTGTCTGATCCTTGTATACACATTCTATAGAGTGCTGCTTGGAGGGCATATCAGCAGTTCAATGTAAATTGTGATTCCTAGCCCATAAAAAAAGACATATTGTACTCGCTAGGCATTTATTTCGAAGTTTTTCTGTTAGAAATGAGGTACCAGCCACAGGGCTAATTGACGGTTTGCATCATGCAATTAGGCTGACAATTAGTCTGATCTGTATCTGGGATGTCCAATTTTCAATTTATAGCCAATGGCTCAACTGCCTTTCATTTTGAAGTTGCCAATTGCTTCAATCGAGCCTTCCATTTGGGATCTTGCTGTATGTGCAAATATGATTTGATGATGTGAGAGGAAGGAAGGTGAAGACTTAGAGACAACTAATTACTGAGGAGAGATGGGAAAATGACAAGTCATGAAGATGGGTTTTGGAAATCGGAAGACAGATATTAGTTACTGATGTAGAGTATTCTCCTCTTTCTCTAAACGTTACAAATTTCTACAGTTGAATTGTAATATTGAGACCTTGTCCTGGATATCTTCAGAAGGGTAGGAGGCAGTTAATAACCTTTTCTTGAATGAGAAGTGTTAACATGATCATTTGGGGAAGATGGTATCATGGCAAAGAATGTACCTTTCTTGAACTGAATTTCTGGCACATATTTGCTAGTTCAGGTGCTGATTTCTTGCTGCATAATCTTAGAAGTAGTTCTAATTATTTCTGCTAAAAAAATGTTGCTTTTTAAGTCTGTTGGTTAATTTGCCTGGGTTTGATAATTTCCTTTTCAACTCCCTGCTTCTTTTGCTATTCTTTAAACTGGAAAGATGGCTACTTCTTGGCACGACCAGTCTAGTCAGCTGTCTTAATTGAGGTTCTAGAACACTTGCATGTCTTCTGTTTACAGAACTCTACTTGTGTTTGCATTATCAATTTATAGTCTAATATTCTGGCACTTTCATTGAATAGCATGGCCTGGGGCTCCTTATGGACATCTGCAAAGCCTTCAATGTGAACGCAACACTTTGTTTTTTGTTGAATGAGTGTTATGTGTGCTGCCTGTAGATGTAGCACAGTATTGCTTTTGTCTTATGGATGCTACGGTGTTTCCCCCCCGCCCCCCCCACTGCAGAGCCTGTTAAAGAAATTTCATCAAGGCCCTCCAAAAGTCAGAACCCAGGTATCTTTTGGTTATGATTCTGGGATCTGAAATGGATGAGATGCAATATATTTTCTTCTGCATGATATTTTCATGACATGACTCTTTGTGGACTCTCAGATTAGCCTTGCAGTGGCAGCATTAGCCGTTCATGTCTCTATAGAAGACTGGGGAGATGGAGGCGTTGTTAACTGGCTCAAGGAAGAGATGAACTCGCATCCAGAATGCATACCAAGTTTTTTAGAGCTTCTAAAAGTCCTCCCTGAGGTATACGTGTCCTTACCATGCTTTTCTCCTCCTGGGTATTATATTAGATTCTCTTCTTTCCTTTTTGCTTATTTTTTGCATATATTTAACCATTAGCATACTTGGAGATAATTCAGGGTATAATAGATTAAATGATTTAAGAAAGCATGTCGAAAGAGTAAAGACATGCTATCTAATGCAAATAAGGCTTGTTTCATGTATTGATTTCTAACTGAATATCAGAGCTCATCCATGTTGGAAGTAATAACAAAAAATTATGGAGGGACTATTAGGCACAACAATCGATGTTGTCAATTTGCGAAGCGAATGTCTTCAATTAAATGTGTAATTAAGCTGTAGTAAGAATATTAATTTGTCTTCTTGCTTGATTCTTGAACATTTGCCAACTGAATTTGATATTTGTTTCTTGGGTGCATGCAAACAGGAGGCATTTAATTACAGAATATCTGCTCGGCCTGAAAGACGCCGCCAGTTTGAGAAGGAGCTGGCTTTTGCTGTGGAGGTTGCGCTCGGTTTATTAACCGCTTGTTTGAATGCCAGTGAACTCAAGGAGCAGGTGGAATCCTTAATCCTGCATTTAGTTTGTTCTAGTTTATCTAGAAGCACCTTTGGTTTATGAATATAGTCCTTCTTAAATTACCTGTGAAGACTTTTTCGCTGTCGCACTCTATCCATTGAAATGGTGGTCTAATTTTCAATCCTGAGCTCATTTTGTGTTGATTTACAGACCAATGCTTAGTGGTTTAAATACTTGAAGAGTGGCTTGATAATATTTTTTGTCCTATGGATATCTGTGGAAGATATCTGGTTGATTATTTCAGATCTGGGTCATCATATGCACTCATTTGGTGCATGACTTTGGCTGATGCGAACAATGTATTTACAGGTTCTTGAGGCATTTGCAGCGTGGCTTCGCTTGAGATGTGGGTGGGTACCTCTGATCTGTAAAGTTGAATATCTTCTGTATGAAGATATATAGTATAGTTGCTTCTGTCTCTAGAAGCTGTTTTCTAAGAGATTCGTTAATCTTCCTTTTCAGGATTTCTCTTTCTGTGCTGGCATCTCATCCTTTGGTTTTTACAGCTCTTTCTGGCCTGAGTTCTGAGATACTTTCTGAGGCTGCTGTTAATGGTACTACGTGAAAAGCATTCAAGACTTTTTCTTTGATTGAATAATTTAACACTTATGATGTCTATAAAGCAGTATTATTTTGTGTTTGCCTTGATAATAGTTTCTTTTGTTCTGTGGCATTAATCCTTTTGATCGCTGGGGGGTTTTTAATTGATGGCTTTCATAATCCTGTCGTGAAACAATGTGAATTTTTCTAATCTAGATGAGCTCCTTCTATATCTCTGTCAATTTCATTCTATTTTGTGGCAGTGGTATGTATTCTAATTATATGTCTTTAAGTTGGGTTGATGATGTGAATAACTGTTGTGGATATTCACAGCTTATATCAACAAGACCTAGACAAGAGAAATTGGAGAAACTATCGCTTCTCAGCTCTAGTTTATACTTTTTTTCTTGCTATCATTTCCACAACTTGTGCCATACGTACTCACATTTCTGCGTAGTTTTTGGGGGAGTTTTAAGCTCCAATTTCAATTTACATGGAATATTCTTTCTTTTCCGCTTCCTGTGAATGAGATACCTGACTCCTCATGACACCTTTGATTTGAATGACTTATCATGTTCAGTTCTTTGTTTCAGTTCTGTGCCTCTTGCAAATCTGGTGTTGATATAACCTTCCCCAAAGAGTTGATTCTACTTCCTTTACTTATTTTTATTTGCCTCCTTTTCCTTTTGATTTTGTTTTTTTGTTGTTTTGTTTGTTTTGGGGTGTGCTGGTTTCGGGAGAGGCAGGGTTGGTTCTAGTTCGCTGGGCACATGATTTGGCAGAATACCAAGTTTTAAGGTTCTCTGCTTGCAAGGAATAGGGATAAGACTGTCTACATCTGGATCTTCCTAGACCACGTTGCAGTAGGACCCACAGTGGGAGTTGTATCAAGTTTTAAGGAGTAATCTGGATTTAGTATTTGGGCTGCATACATCCTGATGTCCAATACTGGGTCTAAATAGGGTTTCANTGTGTTAGTTGTGGAATGTATTGTTTCAGATACATAACTCTGACCTATATAATTGTGATCAATGTCCTCTTTTCCTGAGTCTTTGTCGATTTTTTTGTCCGTAAACGTTCACCCTCTTCGCTGTGGTATATCTGAAATACACTTTGTTTCTGTCTGTATTTGAAGGAAATTTTGTCTTAGAACGGCGACTAAACTCTCTTTCATCTCTACGTTGTGTTGCAGTCATTTCCGAGTTGATACATTACTCAGCAGTGGGGAACTCTTCTGATGTTTCTGTCCAGATGCCTTTAATCCAAGCCATCGTACCTAGAGTTATGAGTCTTAGACCCCAGCTTAACGATCCCTCAAAGGTACTCTTAGCATTTCTTCTTCTATATGCTTGCTTTTTACTGATTCTGATTTCTGACATATCTAGCTTTATATAGTTTGTGGATGCCTACACTTTGCTGTCGCAGCAGTGGTCAAAAGTAGTAGCTCTTTTTGCCATTCTTAGAGAATGAAACCTAGTATAGGCTGTTATGTAATGGGGATTTCAGTGGCTCTCAAACCCAAAATTTGGTGGTGCTTATGTGATTGTGTGCATTACAGTCTTATGCAAGCCATTGTACCAAAAAATATTTTATATTGGACTTGCAATGGAACAAAATATGGGTGTTTGCACATGACTGCTCAGTACATCACTATTCTGAATCCTTAACAATCGCACATTTTTGTTTCCAACTGGAAGGGGAAGTTTCCAAACTACCCAAAAGGCTAGATAATACGGGCACCCTAAAGTTTCAGCTCAGCATAAGCAAAAACATCATGTTGGCGTTCTATCAGCTCCAAGAAACTTCACTGATACATATGTGACCCTTAAGAATATCATATTTCATAGGAGTCACTTATGACCGGAACTAAGGTCATGTGTGCTTGGAGGCCAAAGGAGCTTTAGGATTTTTGAGAACTGCTGTAAAATTGAATTACCAGAGGTGAACTGAGTAAAGAATTGTACTTCCAGTGTGCTTTTAGGAATACATTTTTTTGAATTAAAAAGAAGTTACCTCTAAAGAATAAGAGTTTTTGGAATTCCCAAAAACCTCTTCTTGCTGTCAACATAACATATGTCACCCAGACTCTTCATTTTAACATCCCCCCCCCTCCCCAAAAAGAAAGGACATGCGTACAAAGTACCTCACTTGGACACACGGCACTAGAACAGTTAAAATTTTGGTATAGTCCGCAATATTTCTTGGGAATAGCCAATTACTACACCAACACATCTATACTACATAAGGAAGCATGTTGGGCAAGTTGGGGCTAACGAGTACTCAACAGCAAAGGGAAGGTTACAGGTTCCAACTCCACCACTTGCTAAGATTCCCTTAACCACTTTGCCCCTATAGGGGAGCTCCTTACCTCACCCCCACTTGCGGGTTCTCTTGACCACTTATGCTTTGCATGCTCAAGACGTATTTCACAGCCATGAGCCTTCGAAGATCCTTGTATTTCTCTCTGTTCAAATGAGCTAAAGGTAATGTGACGGTTAACTGTAGCGGCCTTTTGTTTAGCCTTTTTTCTAAACAACCCTGCTTAGCCATCTTATGTAGCTATGTCGTTTCGTAGATTCAGTCTCGAATCACAGAAAGCCAAACTAACCAAAAGCTAAGCCCATCTTTACAAATTCTTTTTGTATCTGCTCATGATTGGGGGTAGATTCCAATGAATATTTGTACAATTAATGTGTTTACTATGCCCCCCCCCTCTTTTTGCAGGATGAGGAAGATGTGAAAGCAATTGGTCGTTTATTTGCTGACATGGGTGACTCATATGTTAAATTGATTGCTACTGGTAGGCATGCCACTTCAATTGCTCTCTCCCACCTACGCTGTTAGCTTCCTGTATGCTCTGTTATCCAATTATTTTATCCCGCTCGATCCATAATCCCTGTCTTTACTGAAAAATTTGGGATTGGTTGAGGAATCAGGATTGACGTTCAATTCTCATAGCTCTCTGTATTGACCCTTTAACCGAGCTAATATGCGCCCCCTTCTATCATTGTCTCATCTGCTTGTCGTCATCATCACTGGCATGATGAAGGTGTTGTGCATGACCATGTGAATATGTAAGAACTGCTTTTCCTTAATCACGTAGAGCGCAGGCCGTTTGAGGAGCTAAAAGGGAAAATTATGCTTGGGTGTAAATAGCCTTTTGGATCTATCCAAAGCTTAGTAGGAGTAGCATAGTATGTGCCTCTCACTGATCTCCTGCTCTGTTATTTGGTTGTCTTTTGTTTGTGCCCAAAAAGTGCATAGGGCTATGGGAGTGTCTGTGCCTTAAACTAAGATTTATGGCTTCATTATGTTTTTGCAAGTCTCTTATTTGTCTCCGAATTTACTTTCTTCAGGTTCTGATGAGTCGATGATGATAGTGCATGCATTGCTAGAAGTTGCTTCACATCCAGAGTTTGATATTGCTTCAATGACGTTTAACTTCTGGCATAATCTTCAAGTGTACTTGATTGAAAGGTATATCCCTTGTATCAAGTGCCATGCTTTTTGTGTATTCTTAGTGGAGCTTTCTTTTGAGCTTGTTGTATTTCCAGGGATCTATATCTGTCTTACGGCAGTGAGGCGGCCATGGAAGCAGAGAGAAACCGCAGATTGCTAATTTTTCGTCCTGCATATGAATCTCTAGTGTCCTTGGTGAGTCGATCTAGAGGTGTGAACAGAGCAAGCAGTTGTGCATGTTTGATGTGATTGTACTATATTGGTTTAAGGAACTTTCTTTACCGTAAAATCCCATAATATCTGTTGTTTCTGAGAGCTTCTCAAGATAAAGGGTTACATCTTACTCTTTAGCCCTTGCTGCTGGGCTGAGTGACTTTGCTATTAATTGTACTTCCTGTGTCAAAATGTGTGTAAACGAGTTTAGATATAACTTTTGCCTCCGATCTAGCTTGTCACGCTGTGTAAAAGCTTTGTGGGCACCTAAATTTAGTGTTGCTTTAAATTCAGAGTGACCAGCGTGTTGTTTAAAATTCAGAGTGACCAGCTGTGGTGGTTGTAAATTTGAATAACTTATTGCCTTCTCTGAATGAGCTTCGTTGTTTATTGTTTCCGTGGCAGGTTAGCTCTCGGGTTCAATACCCTCCTGATTATTTGGAGCTTTCAAAAGAGGACCTCAAGGATTTTAAACAATCAAGATATGGTAATTAACTTTCATTGACATTGATTCATTCCTGTTGACTAGGGTTGCAACTTGATGGTAACACTTGTTATTTTCCATCTCAATCTAATTTGTTTATGATAATGGTCTAATTTGTTTATGACTAGGGTTGCAACTTGATGGTAACACTTTGTTATTTTCCATCTCAATCTAATTTGTTTAATGGTCTTCTTGCATAACTTGCTTTGTTATGAACCTTGTTTCCAAAAAGGAACAAAAAAAAAAAGGATTTGTGATAATGACTCTATTTCATGCCTTTAGTGGGAATGGTACATTACTTCATTAGGCGCCTCCTGCTGACTCGCTACTTGTTTGTCGATTGATTTTATTGAGTCCTACGCTTCATGTTGCCAGCTGTTGCGGACGTCCTAGTTGATGCAGCACTGGTCCTTGGCGGTGATGCAGTTTTGAAAATTCTTTACATGAAACTCATTCAGGTACATGATCATTGTCCTTGCTTCTTTGGTTTTCTCTTTTTTTGTTTGTTTGTTTGTTTGTTTGTTTGATTCTGTTAAAGAATACAAAAATTGCATTCATCTGGAATTTGCTTAATGGGATGTTGTCTTATTCTGCTTCTTCATTGTGTATCATTAATCAATTTTTCCCATCCGGCAAGGGGGAAAAAGGATGGTTTCTTGATGAGAAACATCTGAATTTGAAGACCAAAGTGAAGTTCAACAGAGGTCTTAATGGATACGTTAGTGTGCTTTAAACCATTTGCATGGTAGTTTCAATTTTCTGCGAATCTGATTATATTCTCATCGTTATATCTAGATCAGTGGTTTCTTCTTGGGGATGTAACAAGTGCCTGAGAGATTTTAAAATCACAGATGATACTTTTTGCTCCTTATTCCCTGCATGTCAGATAATTAAGTAAGAAAGTTATTGAGTGATATTATTTTTAGTGGATATTTTCCGTTTCAGAAATTGTTGAGGCACTCTTGCAATGCCAAAGGACGGAAAAGTTGGACATGTCAGAAAGATAACCCCTGCCTTAGTCAAAAAGCACGCACTAAAACTAAGGCTGTCGGTCTGGACTAGGTCACTGGAAATTCCTTCCGCTCTGCATAGCTTTGCTTACCTTGCCCCTAATGCCCCACCTTGTTTAGGCAGAAGCCTTTAGTGAGTGATGGTTGTTTGGATCATGAGTGGTGATACACTGGATTTGAGGATGCATTCCCAATTTTCGCCGCTGACTTCCTATGTTTCTGTGGGAACATGACTGTATTATTTGACTAGTCTGTTTTATGCACTTATGTTGCAGGCTGTATCGAGTTGTGATCAAAATAGTGAATGGCATCCAGCTGAGGCTGCATTATACTGTATTAGGGCTATTGCTGACTATGTTCCAAGTGTGGAAGTGGAAGTGATGCCACAGGTTCAAACACTTTCCCAGTTTTTTGTTTTGAGCATTACATTCAAATATTCAAATTCCATGCCAATCATTAATTCCTTCACCTTATTTGCTTAAATGTTGGCTAAAACTAGTTTATGTGTCTCTAACATTAGTTTGTTCATTTCAAAGTCATGATGCCCTAGATATATATTCATACATAAATGTATAATTTGTTATTTGGAGAATGTACTCAGGATGAGTGAAATTTTTATGCATGGGGTTGTGAGTTTCTTTGTCTTGCAGTGAGACATTCCTATGTTGAGCAGCAGTCCTGTGTCTGCAACCTTCAAAGATACTATCATCCTTTTGCTTGTAATTACCTCATTTATGGGCGGATCTAGGTGATGAGGGAGGGGCAGAGAGAGAGAGAGTGCACTAGAAAGAGATATGTGAAAGTGACTTGAAATTCACCACAGGTTGTTAGAGGGAGGGAGGGAGAGTATGAGAGAGTACACCAGAAATAATATTTAAAAGAATTGAATTTTAGTACGGGTTTGTTGGGTTCAATTGCAATTGTGCCACATTCTAAACCCTTTGACTTTCGCACACAGGCACATGCTCAAAAAGATTGAGAGGGGAGACACATAAGCGTAAC
>NCQV01065659.1:2992-13427 GCA_002740545.1 Lophocereus schottii
AAAAAAAAAAAAACCCTAAAGAATTATTTCGCTATTCCTTCTCACTTGCTCGTAAAAGAAGAGCAGTCGCTTTCCATCACTAATGTAATACTCTCTCCCCTCTTGGGCCATGACAGTTACCAAGATGGCTTGAAGGATTGATGACTGGCCCAACAAATCAGCACAAGCCTTTCTAACATTCTTTGTCCTCACTCATACACTACCTGAGAAAACTTCTCAAGAGGTCAACTGTCCTAAGATTTCTCTACTGTCAGCATACTTGACTATCGAGTTCTTAAGAGTGGGTTCCCCTAATGCATATTTTGGTGATATAAATAGTCATTTTAAATCCTTTAAGCCATGCTTGGGGCATTACATCAATATCTATAATGACTTAAAAGATCGCTAACTAATCTCAGCAATTAGTACAAGTCTTTCCAACACATTTTGTCCTCATTTACATATTGTCTGGCAAAATGTCCCAGGACAACACCCATCCCAAAACTTCTCCACAACAAGCAAACTAAACTGTAGAGTTTTTAAGAGTAAGCTTCCTAAAAAAGAAGGTGTATCTCTCGTATTGTAACTAGTAACTTTAAATCCTATAAGTCGCAACTCTGACTGTACTCAGGGTGTTATAATCACTCCTACTTGAAGAGCACAATGTCCTTATTGTGCCTCCCAAATAGATTGCATTATGATGTACCTAAGGAGGGGCAACAAGGGGATCTTGTGTTCAACTATCCCAATGGCCAAATGACCAAGAAATCAAGGCAGTAGCTTAGCTCATGAAAGAGTTCGAAACAGGCGCATATTCTAGTTCAGCCCAAGAAAAGGTTAAACTTCTCCACCATATAACTTGACAACATAGGGGGAGTTGTTCTTGGCCCAAATCAAAGCCTAAGGAGTTAGGAATCCAAAAAATAAATTTTGAAGCAATTTGGAGTCTATTTGGTCAGTCAAACTAAGCTCTGAAGTCAATATTCCAATTTCGGTTCCAACAACGCATGGGTAAAGAAAGAGCAAGTGGTTAAGCACCTTAGGCAGCTGATATATGGGAATGTTTTGCACCAAAATGAGTCATAATATTTATTATTACCCCCTATCCCTTCCCTACGGCCGAAAGATGGTGCCTTTCATCCAACTAAGAAATGCAAGAAATTCCCTTTTAATCGGTTCCTCTAGCTAAAGTAGATGTTGGGCAGCTTGGGAATGGGTTCTTATTACCTTTCCCCACTTTTTATAGTGATTATATTATGCATTAATGAATGGTAGAGTTCAAACTCCCTCAAAAGTTCCTCTCTTGCTTATCTCTAGTTCAACTTTTAGGGTTGTGTTCAAAGAGGCCCTTCTTGATATTTTGAGTGGTGTTCTTATCAAACTTGATCTAAGGGTTTACATGTAAGTTTCTTAGTGGTGATATCTCATCTAAGACTATTTATCGTATGTTTGTTATTGTCCTGATGATTACAAAACCCGAGCCTTACCCACTAACTACTTGAGATCTCTCCCTTGCCTCAACTTTTAGGACTTAGATGTGCATCAAGTGGTATAAGAGCTAAGGATACTCTCTTGGATAAACCTTCCTCGAAAGCTTAAACACAACCCTTGTATAAACACACCAACCCCAAAAAGAAGCCGCTTAGCTTCCATCCATCATGCCTAGTAGCATATCCTTGGAAGAGAAGTTTGAGCAAATTTTGAAGTTAAACGCCGAGAAAGATTCTCAAGTTGAGTATCGAAGGAAACAACTTAATCAAGCCATGAAGAATAATTGAAAGGGGATCCAAAGCTCCCATTCCACAATTGGATCCGAACCCATAGAAGGAGAAGCTGAGAGCAATCCCTTTGCATCAGGTGCAGAGGAAGAAGAAAGAATGCCAAGGAGAACAAGAAGAGGTAAGCATCATACCATGGACTACAAAGTAGAGATTTTGAAGTTTGGGGGGCAATTAAATCCTAATGATTTCTTAGAGTGGGTATGCATGGTGAAACAAGTGTTCAAGTAAAAGGACATTCCCGATAATAAGAAGGTAAAACTCATGGCTCTTATGCTTCATGATATGCTTCCATTTGGTGGAAAAATGTCACAACTAAGAGGACTAGAAATAGGACAGGGAAGATAAAGTCATGGAGCAAAATAAGAGAGAAACTTAGACCCAAGTTCTTACCAACTTATTACTTATCAGATAACTACACAAGACTCCACCACCTTAGATAAGAAACCAAGAGTGTAGAAGAGTACACCCGTAAATTTGAAAGGATCATTATAACGTGTGATCTTAGAGAGAATGAAGATCAAACCTTGGTAAAGATACTTGGGAAGGTTGAATGAGCTCATTCAAAATTTTATGGAATTCCAACGTTACTTTGCTCTTGATGAAGTGTGCTCCCTAGCACACAAATTTGAACTCTAAAAGAAAGCCAAACTCAAGATAGAACTCCTAAGACCAACACCATTTAGCTACCCTTTTAGCAAGGGGAGTTTTCCTCCACCGTTAAAGTCATAAACTAACCTATAGTTCCCTCCAATTCCAAACCAAACACTAGTAAGCCACCTCTTAATCCCCATGAAAAGATAAGGTGCTACAAGTTTTAAGGTTTTAGACACATTGCCTCATAATGCCCCAACCAAAAGGTCATTACTTTGGTCGAATACTAAACTCTTGAGGAGGCCGAATTAGGGGAGGGAGAGAGTGATAAGGAGGTTCACCTCATAGAGGTTGATGAGGATCATGTAAAGGAGACAGAAGAAGGGGATTTTCTTGTTCGTAAGAGCGCCCTAAGTAGATGTGAGAAATCTACCTAAGAGAAGCAAAGAGAAAACATCTTTTGCACAAGGTGCACTATCAATGGACAAGTTTATTCACTCATTGTGAATGGGGGTGGTTGCACAAATGTGGCTTCCACCACTTTGGTAGAGAATCTGCAACTCAAGGTCGAGCCTCATTCTCACCTCTACTCCTTACAATGGCTTAGCCAAGGTAAAGGGCTCCAAGTCTCAATTTGTTGTTTGATCACTTTGACAATTGGTAAAAGCTATTATGATGAGTTGTCCTGTGACATCATTCCAAATGGATACTTGTAACATTCTATTAGGAAGTTTGTGGCTTTAGTACCGAAGGTGCTCATGCATGATGGTTACCTAAACACACACAACCTCTACAAAGATAGTCAAAAGATCACCTTAGCTCCTTTAGCTCCACATCAAATTACCAAACCCAAGACAACGAAACTTATAAGAATAGGGAGATGCTTCTTTCCCTTCTTGAACCTACACTCCATGTTGACTATTATGAGTTTAAAACCTTCAAGGAAATGATCCTTTTGTCCACCTCCAGGTGAGCAAACTGAGCCCTCATCTCAAGCCTTTGTATTCAATTTCTATAAGAATTCACCCGTGTCTTCCTGGGGGAAATCCTATTTGATTTACCTCCAAAACAAATCATCTAACATCACATCAACCTCATACCTAGTGTCATACTCCTAATCAAGGCTGTCTATAGAATGAGCCCAAAAGACACCACAAAGATTCAAAGACAAGTGGAGGAACTTATCTCTAAGTGCTTGGTCCGAGAAAGCTTGAGCTATTATGTCGTACCTGCCCTTCTTGTGCCTAAAAAGAATGCTTCAATGGGAATGCATGTAGATAGCCGAGTTATCAACAAAATCACAATCAAATATAGGCATCCTATGCCAAGATTAGAGGACATAATCAATGAACTCCATGAGTCTAAGTTCTTTTCTAAGATAGACCTAACAAGGGGGTACTACCAAATTCAGATTCGATACGGGGATGAAAGGAAGACTGATTTCAAGACTAAGGTCAGGCTTTATGAGTGATTGGTTATGCCTTTTGGGCTCACCAATGCTCTTAGTACAATTCATGAGGCTCATAAACTAAGTGTTGAAAACCTTCGATGGGTAAGTTCGTAGTTGTTTACTTTAATGATATTTTGGTCTTTAGTACGACCAAAGAAGAGCACTTTGAATTTTTGGCACAAGTCAAAGAGGTGAGCAAGAGACACTTTATGGTAACCTAAAGAAGTTTACATTCTTCACTCTTGAAGTGGTATTCTTAGGATGTATTGTTTCGGCCGAATATGTCAGAGTTGATCAAAGTAAGGTAGAGGCCATTAAGTCCTAGCTAATCCCCTCTTCTATACATGATGTTCGAAGCTTTCATGGGCTAGCTTCCTTTTGTAAGAGGTTAATTTGTAATTGTAGTACCATTACTACCCCTATGACCGAGGTTCTCAAAGGAACCAAATTATTTGGACAACTCAAGCTCAAAAGTCATCTAGTGAACTCAAAGCTAAGCTGTCTTATGCACTGATCTTGTCTCTTCATTGCTTTGACAAGGTCTTTGAGGTAGAATGCAATCCCTCTAGGGTTAGAATAAGTATGGTCTTGATCCAAGAAGGCATGCCTCTTGCATACTTTGTTGAGAAGCTTAGAAATTCAAGGGGAAAGTATTTTACCTGTAACAAAGAGTTCTTTTCCATCATCCAATAACTTCAACATTGGATGTACATTTGATTACCGATGAGTTCATCTTGTACTCTGGCTATGAAGCACTCAATTACATACAAAGGCAATACAAGTTAAACTCTGGGCATGCTAAGTGGGATAAGTATTTGTAATTATTCCACTTTGTTATCAAACACAAGTTGGGCAAGCTTAATCAAGGTGCAGATGCTTTATCATGGAGGCACATCCTTTGTTTTAACTTAGCTCAGTTGTGCTCATATTTGAGCACTTAAAGTCTTTGTACAAAGATGATGTGGATTTTGGAGAGCTCTTTGAGACTTGTAAGGCTCATCCAAAGTGGGATTTCTTACTCCAAGATGGCTATGTGTTTAAGGTAAACAGATTATGTGTGCCAAGGTGTGCCACCTGTGAGCTCATCATTAGGGAAATTCATCGAGGTTCTGTAGTTGGGTACTTTGGACAGGAAAGAACTTGCTTGATGAGTAAAGTACAATAATATTGGCCATGCATGCTCAAGGACATCCAATGCATAATCAAGAGGTTCTCTACTTGCCAAATAGCCAAAAGTCATTCACTTCCTCAAGGGCTATACTCCCCATAGCCAATTCCCCAAGGACCACGGGTAGATGTGAGTATAGATTTCATACTTGGTCTTCTGTGCAACCAACACAATAAAGATTCAACCCTACTAGTCGTGGATAGATTTTCTATGAAGGTTGACTTTCTTACTTGTCACAAGACAAATTATGCTTCTCATGTAGCTGTTCTTTATTTCAAGCAAGTGGTGAGACTACATGGCACTCCTTTTTCCATTGTTTGGGATTGGGATCCAAAGTTCCTTAGTCACTTTTGGATCACCCTTATAGCAAAAATTAGGAACCAAATTGAAAGTTTATCACCATTTTCCACCCTTAAATGGATGGCCAAATGGAGATGATGAACTATACATCAAGGACTTTGCTAAGGGTTTTGTGAAGAAGCACTTAAAAGCGTGGTATCTCCTTCTCCTCTATGTTGAATTTCCATATAAATTGGGGCGCAATTAGGACCACTAAATAAGTCACTATTCAAGATGGTTTATGGCCAAAATCACTTTGATTCACTTGATTTCTCTCTAATCCACCAAAGCAAGAAGATGAACACCGAGGCTAGTAAAAAGTGAAGCAAGTTTAAGAGCTCTATAAGAGGATGTAAGATCAGACTAAGAAAGCCAATGATCGCTATCAAAGTCAACCAAACAAACACCAAAAGTGAGCATTATTTCAACTGGGAGACTTAGTATGGGTGCACCTTAGAAAGGAGAGATTTCCTTCCAAATGGAAGTCCAAATTAATCCCACTAGGTCGTGGTCCTTTTGAGGTGCTTGAGAATATAAATGGAAACTCTTACTAGATGATCTCCTAGGAGAATACAATGTTTCCTATATATTCAATGTGGCTGACCTCAAGCCGTACTTTGGTGATGATCACCTTGAGAATTTGAGGGAAAATCTCTCACCCAAGGACGGCAGTAAGGGGAGCTTATGTTCAACCATCCCAACAGCCCAAATAACCAAGAAATCAAGGTAGTAGCTGAGCTTATGAGAGAGTTCCGAACATACGCATATTCTAGTTTAGCCTAAGAAAAGGCTGAACTTCTGTGCCTTATAACCTGACAACCAAGAAGTAGGGATGATTCTTGATCCAAATCAACCCCTAATAAGTAAGTAATCCAAAAACAAAGTNNNNAGTCATTTGGAGTTCATTTGGTCAGTCAAACTAAGCTCCAAAGTGAACTACTCCAGTTTCGATTCTAGTAGCGCATCGGTAGAGAAAGAGCGAGTGCCAACTTAAGCAACTATTTTGTGGGAACTTGTGGCACAAAAATGAGTCATAATATTTACCATCATCCCCCCTCCCCAAAAAAAAGATTGTGGCTTTTGTCCAAGGGAATTGCTTTTATCCAACTATGAAATGTAAGAAATTCCCTTTTAACTGTTTATGGATTATTTGTTTTCTAGCTATTATCTAGTTAGCTCAACACCTATTTTTGGCTAATATATCATACAAGAGACATGTCAAGAGTGCTAAATAATGTTTAGAGAGTACAAATCAAATTTAATTAAGGTTTTGACACCTATTTTGATTGAGACTTACAAGTTAATGTGTTATCAAGCTTTAAGCTGCTTGATTGTACTTAGCTTAGGAAGCTGCATTTTGCATTTCCCTAACTGAAGTGGGCTTTAGGGAGCTTAGGAAGGGATATGCATTAATGAATGGTAGAGTTCAAAACTCTCAAAGTTTCTCTCTTGCGTATCTCTAGTTTAGCACCCTATAGTGGTGTTCAAAAGGCCATTCTTGATGTGTTGAGTGGTGTTTCTTATCTCATTTGATCAAAGGGTTGAGCTCTAAATTTCTTGGTAGTGAGATGACTAAGATCTCTTCCAAGACTACTTGGCTTATGTTTGTTATTATCTTGGTGATCATAAAACCCAAGCCATACGTACTAACTACTTGAGATCTCTTTTTTGCCTTAACTTTTAAGACTTAGAAGTGCATCAACTTACGAGTCATCTTGACCAGTGGTCCATCCCAGTATTTTTGCCCCTGCGATTGACCATGGAAGGCTCTCCCATCCATTAGTGTAGCTTACAGTCACAGGTCTGCTCTAATATCATTTGTAAAGCCCCGACCCATTCTCAAGATTCAGACATTTACTAGAAATGGCATTAACAATGGATAATTGACACCATAATCCTTTCTAGGCATACTTCATCCTTACTTACATGCTTCTTGGGAAAACTTCCCAAGACATCACCTACCCTAAGACGTCTCCCCAACAAGCATGCTTAATTGTGATCCTTTTCGGGGAAAAAGAAAGTGCACATTTTAGTGATATAAGCAAGCATTTGAAATCCTTTAAGTTGACCTAGGGCATTACAATCAGCCCTTAGTAGCCATGAGAAGCAACCATCCCAATGGCAAACAGATACCCATTAGCATACTTGAGCTCAACTCCTTCTAATCCATGGTCTAATTTAATGCTAGCTAGTAGAATATCCCCCATATTGTCTTGGATCACTAACCCCAACCCTCTATCATCAGACCCCCACTTGCATAATGTCAGAATTCTTTCTAAAACTCCCACATTTTTATTGGTCTCTAAAACATGACAATACCCATCTCTTTCCTCTTGCAAATAGGCAGCAAGTATCGAAAACTCTTGATAAAACTCAATACACTAGCCACGACCCTAGTTCTGTCCCAATTCTTTCTACTAAAAATGGAATGATTCCACGCATTCTAGCATTCCTACAAACTCCGCTAACTTGTCCATGTCCAATGCCTTAGTTGCATGTTCAACAGCAACTGTGGTTGAAGCATACCTCTCACTCCATGGGCTATCCTCAAAATCGCTCCCCATCCAAATTTCAAAAGCAAGAGGGCACAACTCACACTAAAGTTAGAGCTCATTTTGCAATGCCACCTTTAGGAGCAAACACTGAGGCGCCAATCTTCCAATCAACAAGTCTACTACATTGGAGGACATTGAGCTTCCAAACCCTTAATTGGAAATCCTTGTAGAAACCCTCGCTTCTTGATGGTCAATTCATATTTTTTATCATTGTTATCACATGATAAGCCAACTTCACTGTAGAAATCCCTTTTGCATTAAAGTGCAAACTTAGCTTATCATTTAGTTGAGAATTATGTGGAGGTATTTGAAAAATAATGCCCACATCAAATACCAAAAACCTATTCTCTTATCAAATCTTCCCTCCATAGATCATTACTTTTGTTGATCAAACCTACAAGAATGGCATCCAAATCAACTGTGCAAAGAAACCATCTTGACAGCCAGATATTAATCTTCTTCCCATTACCAACAAGCCACCTAGGCCTTTTTTACAATGTTAGGATAATAGCTTGTTTTAAGCAGCCAGACAATTGACTCATTAAAGATTAACCTCCAAACTTGCTTGGCCTAGACAACATCATTGAATGCATCAAGATCATGAAAACCTAAACCTCCTCCCTCCTCTCTATTGCACCACTGAGAATTACCCACCCAATGAACCTTCATACTCTCAGGGTTATTCTGCACCAAAATCGATGGGATAAATTTACAAAAGTCCTTAGAAAATTTAAAGATACCTATAGCATAGATCGAGATTGCTTGCGCAACAACCTTCATGAGCACTTCCAAACCCATTGAGGACATAGCTTTTTCATATAATTAGAAAGGCACTCTCTAATGCAATATTTAATGGGTGGAAATGCCTTCTTATTCAAACTTCCCACATGGTAGGAAGCCAAAAATACTTGTGTTGAGTGAAAACTACTCTGATTCCAATTCTAAACAGACATATTCCCTTTGGTTTTGATCAATATCCTTGGTGAAAGTAACATTGGATTTACCAAAGTTTGCTCATAGCACTCAAATAATGGCTTGAGCATGTTTCGTCACTTGTACCAACTTCTTGTTAGCTTTGCAAAACCAAAAAAAAAAAAAAAAAAGTAAGATATACTAGGAGAATAATGGTACAACTCAAAGTGCTGAGTCAACCCCATGGTTTCTACTTTCTTCACTACATCTATCGGCCCCTACTTGATGAATAAAAACAAATGTGAATAAAACCAGTTAGCCCTACCATACCTCTCATGACCCATTAATGACAAAAAAATATAGAAATCGACTCCACACAACGCATGACCACATTTATCATGAATCCCTAAAATCCAATTTCAACATGACAGCAGCAAAAACACCATTCGACTCCATCATGTGCTTCACTCATAATCGATTTAATTAATATGGCCATATTATGACAATATTGATCCATCATAGTATTAAAGACTTCATATAAAATTAAAATATTATTAGTACTAACTCTACCTAGAGTAAACACACAATGAGCGTCAGAAATAATGTGATGAAGTACAACCTTTAGCTGATTGTAGCCAACTTGTCAACACCGTACCATTATATAAACTTATCGTTCGAAAGTTAACAAGCTTTATGGGATTGTTAGGTTTGAGGATAAGGACCACATTAGTGTAGCTGAGCTTTGGAGGGACATCTTTTCGATTCAATGTATCGATCACCACTCTAGAAATATCAGGTCCCACCACCTCCATATAATGTGAAAAAAAGCGGACGTAGACTATCCAACACTGGAGATCTATGAGTGTGCATTTGCTTTAAACAATTCAGCTTCATTATGGGGCATATTCAGCAAAGTGTTCATGTCTTCTGAAAAAATTGTCATCAACATAATTAAGAACTGAATTGAGGCCAATAGAAATAACTAGTAGACGTAGTTTAGAGCAACCTCTTGAACGTCATCATCATTCTCAGCCAAGGATACATGCCTTCTCTTAATATGGCTAACAGAGTTGATCTTGCTCCTAAGAATGGCCCTAGCATGAAAGCATAGTGTGTTGGTGTCACCATGCTTAAGGAAGTCGACCTTAGCCATTTGAGCCCAAAGAATCTCTTCTTTTTTATACCAACTGCTAATCCCTTTAAGAATGCTTTCACCTCTTAAACACATCTTTAGATCCCCTCAGTTTGCCTCCAAGCTCTTAACATTGTTTTTAACCTCCCTAAATACCTCGGCATCACAATTCATAAGGGCACTAGTACGCAACTGACTTTTATGTCTAGATTAATTACCCAAGGCTTCATCCAAGGAACCTTAGTAGTTTCATGGCATCTGTCATTATTGACCTATATGTTCTTAAACTTAAATTATTTGAGGCACCTCCTGGCTCTAGAATTTTGACCGTTCAACTTTAGTAATAAAGGGAGATGATTGGACACATCCTCATCCAACTGGGGCACATCTTTCTTTGGGAATAACAATGACCATTCAATCATGGAGTAAAACCTATCCAACATGTCCTGCGCCACCTCACCTGAGTCCCTTCTATTCTCCTAAGTAAATTCATAGCTAGTAAAACCTGAAGTCATGAAATCCACATAC
>NCQV01065685.1:10400-22001 GCA_002740545.1 Lophocereus schottii
TGGCAAGTTTTGTAAAGGCAGGTAAGGGCCTTATTTTTAGCAGAAATGTCGAGATCTTTGATTTACTTCGAGATGGTCAAAGGATACCTAAATTTGAGCCTTTTGCTTTGGACAAAGATTCAACATTTGCTTCGGGAGCACTGTCTAATTTGCCAATTGTTTTAGAAATATTCTCTGTAAAGGAAGAGGATTTTGTAGTGGTGCTGGTAACTTCTTTTTCGGAATCAGTTTTTGCAGAAAGTTGGTTCAATTATTCAATAATAGTATTGTGGATGGCATTTGTGTAATTGGCTTGCTTATGAACTTTTTTAAGATCAGCAAGCTGGATAGTATCAGTATCCATTCCCTCTTGGCCACTTTTGTAAGGAAAACCATAAATAGTCTTTTCCTTGACAAAAAGCTTTATAGGTTAGTGAGTCAGAGGATGGACAGAGACCATGCTTATATAATCAGGTAAATACCATACTTTTGAAAGGTTGGTTTAAATGTTTACATTGGGAAGGGTGTAAGCATCATTCATACCCTTTTTGTATATAAGTGTAAGAAACTATAGGGAAAAAGGGATGTTGACTATAAGCTTTTGCATGTTAGCTATCCAATCCTTTTTGAGTTCTTCTCTAAGGTTTTTATCAATTTGATTAAACCATTGGCACTTGGAACCATTATTGGTGGAGTAATAGTCTTCCTTAAGGAAAGGCCAATCAATTGTAAAATATGTTCTCGTGAGAACATTACATCTATGTCCTATTCCTGATGAAGAAGGAGATAGAAGACAATTGATAACTAGTTCTGGTATGGGCGACCTGAACCGATATTTTTGTGGCTCTTCAAAAGGGATACTTCTCTCTGAGTGGAAATCGAAAAATGATTTTCTACTAGCAGAAGTATCAGGGAGATTTGTAGGTTCACGAAAAGAGTGGAATCATAAGAGAACTCGGCCAACGGGTTCCTCTATGATTTGCTCAATATCATTCATTTGTTTAGCTTTGTCATGAGAAGCAGACTGGGCGTCTTCTAGCTCAATAGCTTGTGGAAATACTTCATCCCATTTAAGAAGTTTTGGAGTAAAAACTTGAGGTTTATCATCCTCAATTTGAAATAGAATGGTTTCTTTTGAATTTGAGGGTAAAGGATTCAAAAATTTTGTGTTAAGGTTTGTAGACATCAATCTAAACTAGACTCTGTATATAATTGCAAAGTTTTTGAAATCATAAAACTCGTCACCTTGAATATGCACATCAAGCTTCAAGGCTTTAGGTGTCTTGGGACAAGAAAGACCAACATAAAAGTCTGGATAGCAATTGAAGAAAATTGGTGCATTATGTATATTGGTGTTAATCATGGCTATATAGACGATTTGTATTTCTTTAACCTTTGGTCTCTTTAAGCCATTTAAATAGGTGCATTAATTCCTTTTCTTATACAAGGTTTAACAGCAACTTGTACTAATCTAATATGCATAAAACGATATTTGTCTTTTAAATGTGTCTGAAAAGCTTCTGGTTTGATCAAAGAAATAGTTTATAATCTATTTTGCAAACTCACAATTTCTTCATGAGTATTGATTGAAAAGGCAGTTTGAAAGCTAAATGTACCAATTTTGTGAATAGTTTCTATGCTAACTTTTGGAATATCCCAATTGTATAAATTGTCAGGAGAAGGGGCCTTAATCAGGGCATCTGTACTATATCACTATTATGGCTATCCATTCTAAAAGATGATAACTTCCTAAACTTACTAGCCATCGTCTATGCATAAGCAATGTTGATAAAAGTCTGGACACGTAGTACAGATTAAAGACGGGACCACTAGGACCACTTACCGGGACTACCTCAATAGGCTAACGAACGGCTGACCAACCGTTAACCAATGCCTAACAAATATCACACATAGACATGGAAATGAATGGCTCTGACACCAGAGGGGAGAAGGATTGGAAAACACGAAAGAAAACACTGAGAGTAATGTAAAACTTTGTTAAACAAAAGCTTAGAACACAAACAAAAACATATAGAAATTAAGGATTTAATAGAAAACTTAAGAAAACTTATAGATACTTTTGTAGTGATAATAACTTGTAAATTGTCAGTTTGAAACTTGTACAGGGATTTGTAAAATGAAGAGAATAGAGAAAATTCCAAGAGGGGAGAGGGTGGATTTCTCTGATTTTGTTGCTAAAATTTTTTGATGCCTTCTTCTAAATGAAACGTCTGCCTTATATAGAGCTCAGAGGAGCTCAATAATAAAGGCAAAATAATGCTCGATTGTCTTCATTATTCACGCGCCGAACGTTCGACTGCATTTGTCAAACGGTAGTAGCTTTACTCTGTAGAGCTTTTGAAAATTTTGACCTCGACAACTGTTCATGAATAATAATTTGTCAATATTATAGATGAATAGTACATTGTTGGGGAGCTGTAGTGAATAGTGGCTGTCTACAGTTTTGTCTTTACCTATAAAAGAAAGATTTTTGTTAAGAAAATGGCCTTAATTTTTACCAAAGGTCAAGACCTTTGTGGGCTCTTTTCTTTTGCCTTTGATTTTGATTTGTCATAGATCATAAGGATCTTGAGAGTTCTATAAATCACAGATTCTTGTTTTTATAGCCGACTCTACTAAGCTTGAATCATCATTTGAGTCGTCTTTGTTAAGAAGCCTTTTGTTGAAAGATTTATCAGATAGCGAGGTCATCCTTGAGTACTTTGAGGATATCTCACTGTTTTTGTATAAGACCTTTAGTCTATTAATATTGAGAGAATTCTTGTAGAAATTTGCATTGTAACCCATCTTTTGTGTGAATAAGGCAGGAAGCATCACATTGTATAGAATACCGAAGAGGTATTAGAACATGAGAATTGCATTGGTCAAAAGGGCAAATAAGAAGATTAGGGAAGATTTTTGAGATAAATTGGAAAATATATGATTCAAAAGCTGTCCAATATTCAAATTGTTTGTGGAAAAATCTAAATGTTTCAGTGTATCCAATGGGCATAATGATGAGCGCAGTGTGATTGTTAACATCTTGCACAAGTGCTTGATGGGCTTTAACAATTTTAAGGCAGTGGTAAGAAGGTATTTCTATAGAAACATACCATTCTTGGTAGTCGATGAAAATTGCATACTCATTATATCTAGGTCCAGAAAAGGAGGTATAGTAGAGTTCATGGCCGCGAAGGTAAAAAAGAAGAGGTTCATATGGGTATTTTGTAATTTGGGATGAGAAGAGATTTTGTTTGTCTGAACAACTGTCTTTGCTATTTATGGTGAATCCTACATAGGAAGAATTTTATCATTCTTTCCTTGTAAAAATCCTCTTGTAAGGAAATTTGTTAAGCAATTATTCTCTCATATGATAAATTTATTTTCAAAATCGGAAGAGGATAAAATAGCTTGCCATTTGGCAAAGATTTGTTTTGAAACCAAATTCGTAACCTCCTTTTGTAAAACATCTTTTGCTCATTCGCAATCAATTCTAATAAGGAATTCTTTGTAAAATAGATCATCTTGAAATTTGAAAATGCAAAGAACATCCAATAAAATTTATCTGTTGATGGTAGAATAATTTTGTTCTGGACCGAGCCAAATGGCAGAATGATATCTAACTAATTGCTCTTTATCATGCATCCATTGTTTAAGGATTCCTTCATAACCTTTATCAGATGCATCTGTTTCAACTATCATAAATGCAGAGGGATGAGGAATACCTAAACATGGTAAATACTCAACCTTAAGCTTAATTTGTCTAACAATGTCAGTCTGTACATCAAACCAAGGTTCAAGATTTTTTTTAAGTCTTCTATACAAGGGAGCACACAATTGTCTAAGCCTAAGGAAAAAAATCAGAAATGTAAGTAAGGCAAACAAGAAATCTTTGCAACTATTTATTGTCCTTAATAACATCTGAAAATTTGTTTATAAAGGCAAGTGATCTAACAATGGGCTTAGTCGACCCTTAAAAGACATCATGCCCGAGAAAACTAAGTTATGTTTTGAATAAAGCCATTTTTAAAGCAGAAATAGCTAGTCCGTTTCTTTTAGTGACATTTAAAATTACCTGTAAACGCTTGAAATGTTGATTTTGTTTTAACTGTAAGAGATTGACCGGTTTATAGATAGAAGGGTTTTGTAAAAGTGAAACTTCGTGCTTTTTAGCAGTAGAAAGAAAATTAAAAGAGATTTGTTTGCTAAGAATCTTAGCATGAACACCAGATTCATTAACATAAAATGGATAGATTTGTGTTAAAAATGGTGTTCGAAAAATTAGGTCATGAGTAATACTTTGAACAGTCACAAATATATTTTTGAAACAATAATCATTATTTTGAATATAAAATTTATTAAGCTTATATTTGATGTTCAAAGGTTCTCCATTGGTGCTGCATAATTATTCTTTTGTCCTTTCGCAATACTTAAAAGGTATGATTCCTTCCCTTATGCAATTTTGAACAGCTCCATTGTCAAAGGGAGCCATCAAATTTGTAGAGAAATAATTGAGTACTATTTTGACAATTAAATACCACTTTTGAAAGGTAACTTAAGATATGGTATGAAGAAATTGTTCTGCTGAGACTTCATTCTCGGGAACATTTTCAATATTTTGAAAATTGTCTAGAATTTTTGAGGAACTCAGAATTTGTGTTTCCAGGATGGGGAGTTTTGTCTGGAGTTCTAGATTAGTAGCTATTAGTTTAATAACCGCTTGTCTAAGATCTCGAAATTGAGCTTTTAGCTTGTTCACTTCGATTTGGATGTCTTTTATAGTGAGTTGTTAGAAATGATTTGGTATTGGATATTTTTAAAATAGTTTGGTTAAGCTAGGAGTTTCTATATCAAACTTAATGACTTTCTTTTCTTCTTTAAGAATTAAGTCATTAAGCTTGCTCAAATACTCCTTCTTTGTGTCATCACCATAAATCTTTCCTATTAGGTCAAGTAGGACTTCTTTCTGACTTCTGTTTGTAATAACGTCGATTGTTTTGATGGGTGAAGAATCATAGTCGGATTCTTCTTCCTCAGTACCTTGATAGTAATCAACATTATCATCTATATAAGAAGAGTTTTGTGTTATAACAACTAGAAGCTTCTTCTGGAGTTCAGGATGATTAACAAATAACTCATTAGTCTTCTTTTCTGTTTTGCACTGAAAGGCTTCGTGAACTGGTTTACCGCATTTACAACAAACGATTTGTTTTTTCCTAGCCTTCTTTTTTCTAGAAGAGGTTAGCTTCGGATTGGAAGTTGGAGGCAAAATATTTGAGGGTTAATTTGTTCTTTTGAATCTTTTGCTAACGGCTTTCTTAGCTCGCTTAGCTTTGGAAGAAGATCTTTAATTTTTGTAACGCCAAATGCTTTATAGAAAGTTCCCATTTCTTCTTTGGATTGGGCCTCTTCTAATCCATATTTTCCTCGTATTTTGCATTCATTGCAAAGGATGAGTCGTTGACTTTTGACAACTCTAAACATCATACCAAATGTAAGAAGATGGAAAGGGATACCATCAGTCCCACAATGTTGTCTAAGTTTTGAGAGAATTCTTTCTGCAACCAACTTTGGTAGGCTTGTAATGAATCACTCTTTCGAGAAACTTTGCATGCCATCCTCTCTCTCTAAGACACTGGTAAAGAACACACCTTTATACCATCTGTAATATGTGAGAATTGGGCATCTTAGGTTGGTAAGGATAGTTTTGGCTACGGGTTGTCCTTTTGAGGATTGTCGATGAAATAAAGAGTGATGGTATGAATTAGGGTTTCATATGCATCTTGGATTTCTTCACCATGTTCATCCAATTCTTCTGTATTCTGATTGAGAATAGGTAACCTTTCTTCAAAGGTGAGATAATTGTCCTACCAATTGTTTAATTGTCTAGAGAAACCTAGGACAATTATTTAGCTACATTTTTGTTAGAATATCCATTGACTTTGTATGAAGCTGTTGTTGTTCCCATTTCTTCAATAGTAGATAGCACCTCATGCTCTGATTTGCCATCAATGTTCCAACCACATGTAGATTCACCATTGTAGTTTCTATCAATGAATTGGCCTCTTTCTTCATATTGGATATATGGAGGAGTAGGCCTAGGATAATAATTCCTAGTTGTTGCATTTCTGCAGCAATTGATTTTGTTAAGAGCAAGAGGATCTTCTTCTTCTTTTAAAGTTTTTTGGATAGTAGCTATGGCCTCTTTGTGGTTAGTACTACTAGTAACAACTTCTTCATCTATTGAGGAAGATGTGCTGTCAGTTTGTTGGTAAGTTTTGTCATGGCAGGTGAGAGCCTTATTTTTGGTAAAAATGTCGAGATCTTTGATTTTCTCTGAGATGGTACAAAGGATATCTAAATTTGAGCCTTTTACTTTAGATAAAGATTTAATGTTTACTTTGAGAATACTTTCTGTAAAGGAAGAGGGTTTTATACTGGTACTGGCAATTCCTTTTTTGGAATTAACATTTACAGAAAGTTGGTTCAATTGCTTAGCAATAGTATTAAGGATGGCGTTTGTGCAATTGGCATGCTTATGAACTTTTTTGAGATTACCATATGGAAAGTGTTGGTATGCATTCTCTCCCGGCCGCGTTTGCAAGAAAAAAACATGAACAGTCTTTTCTTTGACAAAAAGCTTTATAGTGTGGTGAGTTGGAGGATGAACGGAGACCATACTTGTACAACCAATTAGATGCCATACTTTTGAGAGGTTGGTTTGAGCGTTTATACTGTGAAGCATATAAACATCATTCAAACCCTTTTTTGATATAAATGTAAGAAACCATAGGAAAAAAGGGATGTTAACTGCAAGCTTTTGCATGTTAGCTATCCATTACTTTTTGGCTTCTTCTCTAAGGTTTTTATCAATTTGTTCGACCATTGGCGCTTGGAAGCATTATTGGTGAAGTAATATTCTTCCTTAAAGAAAGGCCAATCAATTGTAAAATCTGTTCTTGTGAGAACATTGCATCTATGTCCTATTCTTGATGAAGAAGGATATGGAGGATCATTGATAACTGGTTCTGGTATGGGTGACATGAACTGATATTTTTGCGGCTCTTCACAAGGGATACTTTTTTCTGTGTGGAAATCGAAAATTGATTTTCTACTAGTAGAAGTACCAAGGAGATTTGTAGGTTCACGAAAAGAGTGGAATCATAAGAGAACTTCGCCAAGGGGTTCCTTTATGATTTACTCAATATCGTTCATTTGTTTGACTTTATCATGAGAAGCAGATTGGGCGTCTTCTAGCTCAATAGCTTATGAAATTGTTACTTCATCCCATTTGAGAAGTTTTAGAGTAAAAACTTGAGGTTTATCATCCTCTATTTGAAGTAGAATGGTTTCTTTTTAATTTGAAGGTAAAGGATTCAAAATTTTTATGTTGAGGTTTGTAGACATCAACAGAAAATAGACTCTGTATATAATTGCAAAGTCTTTGAAATCATGAAACTCATTGCCTTGAATACGCACATCAAGCTTCAAGGCTTCAGGCATCATAGGACATGAAAGATCAACACAGAGATCTGGATAGCAATTGAAGAAAATTGGTCCGTTATGTATATTGGTGTTAATCATGGGTCATAGAGATGATTTGTACAATTTCTACAATTGGCACATTCCTAAATGTTAGTGTAGAAACTATTTACAAAATTGGTACATTTAGCTTTCAAACTGTCTTTTCAATCAAAACTCATGAAGAAATCGTGAGCCTACAGAATGGATTACGAACTATTTCTTTGATCAAACCATAAGCTATTCATATACATTTAAAAGACAAATTCTATTTTATGCATATTGGATTAGTACAAGTTGCTGTTAAACCTTTTACAAGAAAAGGAATTAACACACCTATTTACATGGCCTTAAGAGACCAAAGGTTAAAGAAATACAAATCATCTCCATTAACCATAATTAACACCAATATACATAATGGACCAATTTTCTTCAATTGTTATCCGAATTTTTGTGTTGATCTTTCATCTCCCACGACACCTGAAGCCTTAAAGCCTGATGTGCATATTTAAGGCGAAGAGTTTTATGATTTCAAAAACTTTGCAATTATGTACAGAGTCTATTTTCAATTGATGTCTGCAAACGTCAATACAAAATTTTTGAATCCTTTACATTCAAATTCAAAAGAATCCTTTGCAATTATGTACACCTCAAGTTTTTACTCCAAAAATTCTCAAATGGGATGAAGTAACAATTCCAGGAGCTGTTTAACTAGAAGATGCCCAATCTACTTCTCAAGACCAAGGCAAACAAATGAACGATATTGAGCAAATCATAGAGGAACCTGATGGCCGAGTTCTCTTATGATTCCGCTCTTTTTGTGAACCTACAGATCTCCCTGGTATTTCTGCTAGTTGAAAATCATTTTTTGATTTTCACTTAGAAAGAAGTATCCCTTCTGAAGAACCATAAAAATATCAGTTCAGGTCGCCTATACTAGAACCAGTTATCAATGATCCTCTCTCTCCTTCTTTATCAGGAATTGGATATGGATGCAATGTTATCACAAGAACAAATTTTATAAATTATGATCGGCCTTTCCTTAAGGAGGATTATTACTCCTTCGGTAATGCTTCCAAGATCGAATGGTTCGAACAAATAGATAGAAATCTTAAAGAACAAGTCAAAAAGGAATGGATAGATGACACGCAAAAGCTTGCAGTTAACATCCTTTTTCCCTATGGTTTCTTACATTTATGTCAAAAAAGGGTTTGAATGATGTTTATACACTTCCTAATATAAACGTTCAAACCAACCTTTCAAAAGTATGGCATCTAGCTGGTGGCACGAGTATGGTGTCCGTCCATCCTCCTACTCAACAGCTTATAAAGCTTTTTGTCAAGGAAAAGACTGTTCATGCTTTTCCTTACAAAAGCGGCCAGGAGGGAATAGATACTGATATTGTCCAGCTGGTGATGTCAAAAAAGTTTATAAGCAAGCCAATTACACAAATGCCATCCTAGCTTAATACTATTGCTGAACAATTGCACCATCTTTCTGCAAAAACTGATTCCAAAAAGAAGTTACCAGCACCAGTACAAAACCCTCTTCCTCAATAGAAAGTATTTCCAAACCATTCGTCAAATTAGATGGTATTCCCAAAGCAAACGTTGAATCTCTATCCAAAGAAAAAGGCTCAAATTTAGATATCCTTCGGACCATCGTAGAGTAAATCAAAGATTTTGACATTTCTTCCAAAAATAAGGCTCTTACCTTTCTAGACAGAAGTTGCTAACAAAATGACAGCACATCTTCCTCAATAGATGAAGAAGCCGTCACTAATAGTTGTGACCAAGAAGAGGTCATAGCTACTATCCAAAAAACTCTCAAAGAAGAAGAAGAACCTTTCTCCCTTAACAAAATCAACAGCTGGAGAAATGCTAGAACTAGGAATTATTATCCTAGATCTACTCCTCCAGATATCCAGTATGAAGAAGAAGGCCAATTCACTGATAGGAATTACAATGGTCAATCTATCTGTGGTTGGAGGATTAATGGCAAATCAGAGAATGAGGTGCTATCTACCATTGAAGAAATGGGAATTACAGCTATTGGATAAAAAAGTTAATGGATACTTTAACAAAAATGTAGCTACAATAATTGTCCTAGGTTTCTTTGGACAATTAAAGAATTGGTAGGACAATTATCTCACCTTTGTAGAAAGATTAGCTATTCTCAATCATACTACAAGGGAATTGGACAAACATGGTGAACAAATCCAAGATGCGTATGAAACCCTAATTCATACCATTACTCTTCATTTCATCGGCAACCCTCAAGAAGGACAAGCTGTAGCTAAAACTATCCTTATCAACCTAAGATACTCTCACTGATTACAGATGATATAAACATGTATTCTTTATCAATATCTTAAAGAGAGAGGATGGCATGTAAAGTTTCTAGGAAGAGAGATTCATTGCAGGCCAACCAAAGTTATTTGGAGAAAGAGTTCTCTCAAAACTCAGACAATGTTATGGGACTACTGATATCCCTTTCCATCTTCTTACATTTCACATGATCTTTGGAGTTGTCAAAAGTGAACAGCTTATCCTTTGCAATGAACTCAAAATACAAGCTAAATATGGATCAGAAAAGGCCCAATCCAGAAAAGAAATGGGAACTTTCTGTGAAGCATTTGGCATTACAAAAATAGAGGTTCCTTCTTCTAAAGCTAAACGAGCTATGAAAGCCATTACTAAAATATTCAAAAGTACAAATCAACTGTCAAACATTTCATCCCCAACTTCCAATCCGAAGCCAAGCTCTTATAGAAAGAAGAAGGCTGGAAAAAAACAAATTGTTTGTTACAAATGCGATAAACTAGGTCACAAAGCCTTTCAGTGCAAAACAGAATAGAGATTAATGAGTTATTTGCTTATCAACCTGAACTCCAAAAGAAGCTTCTAGCTGTTATAGCACAAAACTCTTCTGATACAGATGATAATGTTGATTACTATCAAAGTACAAAGGAAGAAGAATATGACTATGATTCTTCTCCCATTAACCAATCAATGTTATTACAAACAGAAATCAAAAAGAATTCTTACTTCACCTGATAAGAAAGATTTCTAATGATGACACAAAAAAGGAGCATCTGAGCAAGCTTAAAGACTTAATTCTCAATGAAGAAAAGAAAGTTAATAAGTTTAACAAAGAAAGTCAATAAGTTTGATGTAGAAACTCCTAGCTTAACAAAACTATTTCAAAAATATCCAATACCATATCCTTTCCAACAGCTCATTATAAAAGACATCCAAATTGAACTGAACGAGCTGGAAGCTCAAGTACAAGATCTTAAACAAGAGATTATTAATCTCAAAGCTACTAATCTAGAACTATAAACAAAACTCTCCATCTTGGAAACACAAATTCTGAGTTCCTCTAAAATTTCAGACAATCTTCAAAATATTGAAAATGTTCCTGAGAATGAAGTCTCAGAAGAACACTTTCTTTATTCCATATCTTAAGTTACCTTTCAAAAGTGGTATTCTATTGTCAAAATAGCAGTCAATGATTTCTCTACAAATGCAGTAGCTCTCATTGATAGTGGAGCTTATCAAAATTGCATAAGAGAAGGATCATACCTACTAAGTATTGTGAAAGAACAACAGAATAATTATGCAGCACCAATGGAGAACCTTTGAACATCAAATATAAGCTTAATAAAGGGTATATTCAAAATAATGATTATTGTTTCAAAAATATGTTTCTGATTATTCAAAATATTACTTATGGCCTAATTCTTGGAACACCTTTTTTAACACAAATCTATCCATTTTATGTTAATAAATTTGGTCTTCATACTAAGATTCTTGGCAAACAAATCTCTTTCCATTTTTTTTTCTATTGCTAAACAGCTTGAAGTCTGGCTTTTACAGAACTCGTCTATCTATAAACAAGTTAATCTCTTACAGTTAAAATAAAATCAACTTTTTAAACATTTATAGATAATTTTAAATGTTACTGAAACAAACGGACTAGCTGTTTCTATTTCAAAAATGGTTTTATTCAAAACACAAGTTATATTTCTCACACATGATATCTTTCAAGGGACTACTAAGCCCATTGTTAGATCTCTTGCCTTTGCAAAGAAATTTGCAG
>NCQV01065698.1:7228-29074 GCA_002740545.1 Lophocereus schottii
GAATGTGTGCTTATCTTTTCTTTACAAGAGTAAGATGGACTCATTACTTTGACAAAGAAATAGAAGAACAGAAAAGAAAGACCCTTTGGGGAGTTGATTTCAGAAATTTTTTACTGA
The DNA here is from genome assembly GCA_002740545.1 of Lophocereus schottii. NCBI lineage: Eukaryota > Viridiplantae > Streptophyta > Magnoliopsida > Caryophyllales > Cactaceae > Lophocereus > Lophocereus schottii. The sequence continues at coordinate 7,346 of NCQV01065698.1, forward strand.
ATGATGCTATTGCTATAATGCCACTAATGAGGTTGAAAGAAGTTGACTCTGTTTCTCAAATTGCAGTTAGCCAGTAGGAATTCCTAGTTTGTGGTTCAAATGTGCCCCTCTTCCCATTGCATAGCTCAAGGAAATTTTCCTTCAATGTGTAAGTGCGATGCAAATTCAGTTGAAATATTGGATGAGTGAGGAGATTTTCCTTTGAAGTGGTTACATGGGCATTCTATCTGAGCACAGAAAGAAACATAAGATGAGAAGAACATATTGAAATCCATTCATGCACTTGAGTTTTGGAGAGTGTGAGGTGCTTTTGCCAAAGCATTCTCTCCAACTAGGAATGATGGATTCCTTTTGTTTGGGATGGTACTGACTCGACATTTTTATGTGATTTTGCAGTTGGTGGAACTGAAAGAAGCAGAGCAAAGGTCTTTGAAGGAGTCTGAAAGGTTAGCAAAAGAAATAGCCGATGTACAGGAATTGAAGGTAATGCAGATCACTCTGTCGTATCCGCCAAAATGGAATTGGATATTTTCAGAATTGCTTTCTGTTTTTTTTTTTTTTTAACTGTATTACTAATTTATCTCGGATCTGTTTCCAGAAAAAGCTGACTACCATGACTGCTGATGAATATTTTGAGAAGCATCCAGAATTGAGGCAGAAATTCGACGATGAAATCCGTAATGATTACTGGGGTTACTAATATTCCTTGAGCTGTGCTGATTCCAGGGCTTTCTGCCTAGGGTGAAGTTGAGACCCTCCTGTTTTGATTAACGATAATCGTAATAAATAGCCAATGTCTTCTTTCACAATTTGGTCTTGGCATTCAAAGTATATGTCTTGTATCATTTAATCCAGAATTTGAGGCGTTCCAAGGATGATGATGAACATTTACCGTGATGCTGGAAATTTCATTTTGGAAATGATTTTGAGATGATGTCTTTCTTGCATGCCTTATTGTTGCTGTAAGCATGTCACCTTAACATACATCCAAGACTGATGTAGGTAGTGTTAACGAACCCTGAAGGTAATGAGTTGGGGCCTTTTGCTCAAAGGAGGTACCCCCGGGGTTTGTTAAGAATGAGCCGCCGAATTTCTGTGGTCATTGTGGGAGCCGGAGTCTCGTTACACCATTATCATAATATGGCTATGCATTTTAGGCAAAAATTCGAATTTGGATCTTTTTTGTATCAAACAAATCAGATCATATTTAAAATTTGGATGAAAAATATACAACCATATCTGAATCTTTTCATGTTCGAACAAATCATACAAGTCAAAATTCAGATCTGGACAATCTTTTTGGTGGTCTCTTGTTGGCCGGTTAAAATTTTCTATTTGACGTATACTTAAAATGAAATCTATTCAAGGCTGCGCATATTCCAAATTATTGTTGTTGGATCCATTTAAATTTTACGTCATTAGGGAAGAAGTTAATTAAACAAAGCATGAGTACATCACTGTCAGGCGTGGCATCCATCTTGCAATCACTATTCATCAATTGTCAATATTATATAAGCCATAAATTACACTTTTTTTGTATAAGGATAAGCCATAAATTACTCTTAAAATAATATCCATTTATTGTCGATATTTTGAGGGGAAAAAGCAAGAATTTTTAACTTTTTTGTACCTCGTGGTTTGACAGGTTAATATTTTTAAACCCCAGGTTTGTGCATTAACTTTTTTTGTACCATGAACTATGACGTTCTAATTTTTTACTACCTTTTGAAAACTTGTTTTAACTTTTTAATACCTCCCTTGCTCTTTTCTTTTTCACTTCTAGTCCAAAAACTTTTAAAAATTACAGAAAAGTCCCTGGAATTAGAAAAATATGCAAATAAGCTATTTTTTGGGGTTTTTCAGAAAATATGCTTGTTTTAAACGATTAAACTTCTTATAATGACTTTACTAGTACTAATTATCATAATCTACTACTTATATCTTAGATATTATATTTTCTGCGGTTATAGGCCCACCATGCTTAGCAAAATAATTAAAACTTAATTAGAAANNNNTTACATTACCTGAACTTAGTTTTCGTTGGACCCTGACGTTCCTCTAACTTCCAGATTACAGAAATTGCTAATCTCAACCACATCTTCCTTAGGTCAAGCACAACACATATTCATTTCGTATCCTACCTCGAGCCATAGTCATTAATCAAGTTCTTTATATTTTTAAAGGATCGTGGAACTTCAATCAAGAAATTACAACATTTAAGACATAAGGTTCAATTAAATGACGTTCCTTACTAGGCAACTTCTTTTATTGATAGCTTGAAAGTGGAAATATTACAATGGAAAGATTTGAAGAGGGACTTAAGTTAAGATCATCAGAGATGATTGTTTATAGAGAGATGGAGAATCCTGACTTCTCTTTTGCTCAAAAATACTCAAATGATCGTGTCTCTTCTCAGCACTTGACATCTCCTTTTATAGAAGGGATGAGGACACATAGAATGCCCTAATGGCTACAGTATATACTGCTTTTACACATGGCTATAGTACTCTCACATGGCTACAGTAACTGTCTTATTTTACAGACCCGACGCTTATCAAAATAGTACAATAATGAAGCAACCACTTTTCAGAATTTTTAATAATGATAAGATTAGTCATCATTATTGAGATTCTGTATGCCTTCATCTCCAATTATATCATCCAGGCAATCATTATCTGGACAATTACCAAAACCTTCATTAAGTTGTTTAAGAAGCTATGCATCTCATCTCTCAAATAATTCAAGAAGATAATTTTTTCCTTTCTTTGATAAGAACTTTTCCAGCACCAAAATCAAAGAAATAATCAAAGATTTTTCTGAAACTGCTCCTTCCATCTTCATATATTCCTTAAACTCATTATCATATGTGAAAGTAGTGTTTCCATAATGCATTAATGTTTTTCCTTGTTCAATTAATGCCCAACTTTGATGATAAATGTTATAAAAATCGATGACTCTAGCAAAAGCAGGGTCGTAGTTCAGGAAACCATTCTTGTTGTTGATCATAGGGATCGTCCTTATCAATAATCTGAATAAGATAATGGGCTAGTTTGACTTTTTCATTTTCATATTCGATTAATCCACCATGTACCTCCAAATTTAGGCATCTGCTAAATGAAATTTTTGTTTCACCATCAGGGAATGTAAGAATCCAATGGATCCTTCAGAACATACATTGTTGAACTTTAGTTAATTTTGAGAAAAAGGGAAACTTTGGATCCAGGATTTTTATACAGTAAAGTATCATCCCATATTCTCATACTTTAATGACAAGGTCATTTGAAGATATTAAATCTACTAGGAAACTAATACCACCAACTCCTGACCTTTCAAGAAAGTAGATAGTTGTACTCTAAGCCTCCCAAATGCCATAGGAATAATGATGATAATAGTCAATACATGCTGCATACCACTCATTGAACTATTTTTCTTGGACATAAGAACTTTTTTTTTTGGGATGTCATAAAGACATCTAAAGTAATTAACTTGTAACTCTAGAAGGAAAAAATTTTGGGCTATTAGGTAGGCTGAAGATAGTAAACTAAAACGTGATCTTTTTCTATGGAATTCCAAATTATCAATAAGGATTTTACTAGAGAAGTGACCCATTCTAGTAGTAATGGCATCTCATTATGAACTTTCTCTTTTTCTGGCAGGAGTTCTGCTCTGATGATTACTATTGACGAGTTCTCGAGTTAAATTATCTGCCAGAGGGTTCTTTGATCCCTATATATATTCAATAGAGAAGGAAAACTAATTAAGTTATAATTGCCAATGCAGGAGTCATCTTGCACTTGCATATTTGATGAATTTTTATTCACAAAACTAAGTATTCTTTTACAATCAGTTCAAATAAGAAAAGGTATTGGAGCTAAAAAGATTAAAAATTTTTTAATTCCCCTTATGACTGCAAGAATTTCTTTTTTCATCATGGGATAGTTGCATTATGCCGATTAAAACTTCCACTATAATATTTACAGAGTTTTTCTCCTTCTTTGATTATGAGTATCGCACTCTAGTGCTCATTGCTGGCATCTATCTCAAGAACTAAATAATCTCCTTCATTATTACGAACAGGAAGATTTTTACCCATTTTTTTGAAATTTTGAACAATTTTTGTATCATTAGTGGTCCATGTCCAAATTACTTCTTTCTTGAGCTTCTACTGCAATGGCTTTCTCAGTTTAGCTAAATCTTTAATGAAATCTAAAGCATGAGTAAGACATCTAAGAAACATTTCTAGCCGCTTTCTATCTTCAACCTTTTTAGGAAAATTTTCTATTTTTTCTAGAATATGTTTTCGTAGTATGATTTATCTAGCTTTTATCTCTAAGCCTAAGAACTCAATTTCTTATTCAGCATAAATGCATTTATTCTTATCAAGTATAATATCATGATCAATGCATTTTTGGGTGATAGCTAAGACGTCATCTTTGTGTTGTCTGTGGTTTTGGAAAAGAGAAGGATATCATCTATGGAAACTAAGTGACAATGATTATGGTCTTTAAAATGTTATCCATTCTTTTTTAGAATATTTGAGGTGCATTTTTAAGACCAAATGGTATTACTATCCAATCATAATTTCCTTGTGGGGCACTAAATGCAGTTAAGGAATGTTTTCTTCATCTATTTTTATCTGCAAACATTCACTTTTACAATCCATTTTCGAAAACCAAGTGGCTCCTTGAATTCTGTTAAAATGGACTATTTTGTGAGAAATATAATAACCATCAAAGACAGTATTATCATTAAATTTTTTGTAATTAATCATCATTCTTACTTTTCCTATTTTTTCTTCTGCATGATTTCTTACCATGAAAGTGGGACCGGCGTGAGGACTCTTGCTATTCCTGATTAATACTTTATCCAAAAGCTCTTTGACTTATTTATCAAATTCTTGGATATCCTGGTATATATACATCATTTGTTTGACCCGAATAATAGTGTTGGGTTTCATTAGGCTGATTTTAACACATATCTTATCTTTATCCCAAAATTTTTGAGGATTATTAGAGTAGAGTTCTTTGCATAATTTTTCTTGCTGTTCGACAATCTTCTCTTTAATAGATAAGTTGGCTAGTGAAATTGTTAATGTTGCCTCTCTTTGTGCAGGTATCACCTTCTCGCGCACGCTGGCTGCGTGTAAACTCAATTTTCTGATGAGTATAAGCCTTGCTTAATTTTTTAATAGAAACTAAATGGCCATTAATAGTAAATATTATTTAGTTTATAGTCTGCGCGCATGGAGAATATAGTCTCTGAAAATTATTTCTAATAATCATCTCATGAGATGGTTGATCACTAGCCTATAGAACCGATATAATGCATTGGACTCCTCTTAATTCTATGGATAATCCTTCTATGACTTCATTGTGACTCATAATACTATTATCAGCTATTCGTACTTGCAAAAAATTTTTGACTTTTTTCCACATAAATTCTGAAAATAAAGATCTTTTCTCAAAGCACACAGAACAAAACCACTATCTATATAGGTACACAATTCATATTTATTATATCCCTCTAAACAGGCCTTTATCGGGATATAGATGCTATTAGGATTTGTATTGGTGGCCTTATAGCAAATCTCCATAGTCATATTTTTAACTAATTTATCTTCATAGATTGGTTCACTAACTGTTCTTATTTTGTACCGAAAACCTTTCTATCTAGACTAATACTTCGGTCTACACTATGTCTTGTTGATTCAAAACTCATTCTATCTATTTCACTGCTCATACTAATTATGTCATCTTCTTCATGCTCTTCTTTAGCTGATGAAGATCCTTCTCCCCATTGTGATGTTGCAATCATACTTCTTAATAATTGGTGTTTAATGGTAATTTTACAATTCTCATCAATTTTTATCACATTTTTCTTGTTGATTTTTGTGGTGTTAGCAAAGATAGATATCTATAAACGATCAATTTTTATCTCCATAGGATTCGATTTAATCCTCTGGATTTTGGCATAGGGGTAGGACTCTCAAATTTTTCTGCCTCTATCATTGCCACCTTAGTCTTTGGGTCTATGATATTATCTAATTTGTAGATAATTTTTTAAAATATCCTTAATAGATATCCCCCTCTTTCTGTGTCCATCCTATTAAGGGATAGGAAATTTTTAGCAAACTTATCTTTTAGACTCAAATAATATCTAGGTCAACAATTGAATTCTACTAATCTGTTACATAAATTGGTCTTAATCCCTGTGATAATTTGATTATTAAACTTGGTATGCCTAATATCACAAAGCAAAGTATAAAGATCAATATCTTTGCCATAATATTATAATAGAGTGATTTGAACTTAGACACTTCTAACATGGATTTATCTATACTTTCTATCTTTGTTATGCTTAAGGATATTTTCTCAATTAATGATATTAACTTCTCCCACATCATACTCACAATCTTTGATTTCTAGATCTCCTTCCATCATTTTACTCATATATTTGCTTTTTAAATGAAAGATGAATTTTTCATAGATCATGTCTTTTTGAATTATGGGAAGGACCCAATATCCTTTGACTTCTTCATTATCATTATCCACAACAAACTCTTCTCCTTGAAGATCATAAAAGCTAATCGAGCTACTTTCCATCCTATGAGTTGTTTCCACATAATCATTTTTTTCATATTCATTGTCCAATATAATTTCAACAATTCCTTTGTCGTTGCCTGGGGCTAGATCTAATGCTTCATCTTTACTAAGCTCAACATAATCTAGACTTCCTAAGATCTCGATAAGCCTGTTATTCTTCCTATTCCGCGTTCATTAGCATATTGTCCTACTTTCCGTATGCTCAACATTTGCAGTTGTCTTTTCCCTACAGGACAATAGGAGACTTTCCTAAAAAAATCTTCATTTTTTATGACTTGGTTTGTTATAATATTTTCTTCTATATTTCTCTCCTCTTTGCTTATTAAAACTCTTCTTCTTATAAAATTTTCTTTTTCTTCTTCTTTCAGGTTCTTTTCCCTATTGATGAGGTGAATCCCAGTAAGTTAGGAACTGTTTCTTAATTTTCTTTTGCTTTCTGAGATCAAGATATTGATCGTCGACCCATTTTCTTAAACGAGAGATTCGTGAACCAAGGGTATCAATAACATCTGCTCATTCAAGCCAAGCAATGTATTTTTCATTAATTATGGAATTTATGAGGTATGACAATTTGTCATAAAACATACCAAGATTAGTTTCATTATATCCAATTTTATAATAATATTGATTAAATTTATCACTATAATTTTTCAGATATTCCATATGCCATACTTCTATATTATTAATCTTTCTTTGCCATTCTCTTACTTTCTCTTCAGAATCAAGTTTAGCTCCTATAAACTCAGTCTCGATTTCCTTAACTAGATTTTTGAATATTGCGGCTAGTGTTTCCATCATTCTTAATGTATTTTTATCGTCTTCATTTTATGAATCACACCCGTCAGCTACAGTACCAGAAAAACTATGTTCGATGTAGGTTAGAAAATTTACGATAGTCCACGTAGTGTTTAAGTTCAAAATACTATTCATACCTCTTTTCTAATGCTCAAATATTTCTTCACTATTACGAGCTCCATTGATGTTTAAGAGATATCCGGTTAGGCTGATTGGGGTAAGGTCAATTTTTTCAAAAGTTTTAATTTTCCTTGGGATAAACCCAAAGAAAAAATTGGTTCTACGCCCTGCTAGAACATACCTAGGTCTTATAAAATGAGTATTTCTTCTAGAAGGTTCACTAAATTTTTCGGGCTAGGAATAACGTTATTAACCAGATTTCATTAATCTCATCTTCAGCCATTTTACCATATTTCTTATTAAGTTTTCGTCTGACTTCTTCTAATGGTAATACATTAAGATCTTCCAGTTTAATTAGACGCGTTCTTCTAATGGTAATACATTAAGATCTTCCAATTTAATCGGATTCATCTGCTGATATATTTCTTCTTTTAATTGGACATTTTTTGTCTCTTCATTATTATTAGATAATACATCATGTTTATTGCTAATTGCGTTCGTAATCTTGTTTAATTCTTCTGGATTCTATTCTTTCTCAAACATATTTTGTAATTCTTCAAGAGTATACTGCTTATACTCCATCTTCTTCTTCTTTTTCTGCTTTTTTAGCCGATTTTTTGCATGATTTTTCTCCTAATTCTTTTTGGATTTTCATATCCTACAAAGGAAATGAATTTTTGTTTTGTTTTGGAAAGGATATTTATGCATAAATGGAGTACTAATGCTAGCAGTAGCTTTTTCGCTATGCCTAACTTCGTACTAGAGAAAGATGAATTACAGATAATTACTTCTTAAGTCCTTAACTTCAGTCTTAATTTTAGCTAATTCTGCTTTTAATTCTAAAACTATATCAGTGACATAGTTTAATTGACATGCTATTGGAGAAATGCCTTCTGGTGGATGCACAATATGTGAATAATTTGGTCCAAGACAAGCAGATGATAATTTAAGCATTAATAAAAGTTAATTAACTTAATTAATTATTACTTAAGTATCTTAATTAATTTTGATCGCGTGGCTCTGATACTAGATGAAAGAGGATCGAGAACACTTCAACTGAGAGAAATTACACATGCACAAATTTAAAATTTTCGAAAGTAAGTTTTTAAGAATTGGGGTTAAAATGCAAATTTCAAAAGTTTAGGGGCTTAAGAAAAATTCTTACCTTTGCAGACATATATACCCTCAAAGTGATTAGTTCCAAGAGACCCACGTACAAAAAATTTTAGAAAATAATTTTTAAAGTTGAAACTTTTGATAAACAAAAGTTAATGTATGAAGGAAGTACTTAGAATGGTAAAGAAACATAAGTACATCATAAGAGAGGTACGTAATATACCGTAGTCAAATCAAAGGTAGGATAATAATACTATGTAAAGATAAGGGTATTACTAGCATACGAAAGTACTATAAACATAGGATCAAATACTGGCCATTGCAACACAACAACAATTCTTACCAATAAGCAGCCAAAAGAATGCCAAGAAGCTAGTTATCTATGTCCACAGCCTTAATCCTAGGCCTCCACAGACCCCTATCCTGAGCCACATCTTTGTAAGCCGTAAAAATTTCAAACCATGTTTAATCACCTTGTTGGAACTCTTTTTTTGGTGATCCTCTGCCTCTTCGACTTTTCATGAGGTCAATCAACTTACATCTTTTCACAGGTGCATCCACACTCCTCTTCACATGACCAAGTCATCTAAGTCTAGTTTCTCTAACCTTATCTCTGCTACCATCAAACTTCATACTTGTATCCTTGTTATTTGCGTACAATTTGAGCAATACAACAATGCTGGTCTTACCACCATATGATGAACTTTACATTAATCCTTTCATCACACAACACTCCAGAAGCATTCTTCTATTTTTTTTCATCCCACTGTGACACATTGGTTAATGTCTTCATCAATATCCTCTTTTTCTTGTATGATCAAGCCTAAATATTTCCCAACCCTTGGTATTGTCACCCCATCAATGGTGACTTCTTCACCTCCATCTTCCCTTCTATTGCAACCCGACCTTAAATATTATATTTTTAATTGATCTAATTTAATATTTCTAGACTCTAGGGTATGTCTCAGTCACTCAAACTTATTTTTAACTCACTCCCTATTTTCATCAGTAAGAACAATGTCATCTGTAAATAGCATACGTCATATTACATCATCTTGGATCTCTTTAGTGAGTTTATCCATAACAATGATGAATAGAAATTGTATTAAAACTGATCCCTAATGTAGTACAATATCAACTAGAAAGTCATTGTGTCTTCTCATGGGGTCCTAACACTTGTCGTTACTCATTTGTACATATCTTTAATAACTCAAACATTTGCACTTGCCACTCCTTTCATTTTTAAGCATCTCCATAACACTTCACGCGATACTATGTTATAAGCTTTCTTTATATGAATACCATGTAAAGGTCCTTTTTCCTATCCCCGTATAATTCTATGAGCCTCCTAAAGAGGTGGATTGCCTCTTGTCACGGACAACAATCCCACATCGTGATGGGAGAGTCCTGGGCCTATAAGTGAGGATACTACACACCCCATTAGATCGGCCTTTTTGGGAGAGAGTAATGACCCCATGACAATTGGTATCAGAGCTAACCCAGACCTAAGTCTGATGTCTTGCCAAGCACTTCAACGGAATGGGGTAGGCAAGGGGCTCCATCTATGACCAGGGCATCGCGAGATTGGGTGGGGGAGAATGTCACGGACAGAAATCCCACATCAAATAAGTGATGGGAGGCTCTTGGGCTTATAAGCGATGACACTACACACCTATCAGACCGACCTTTTGGGGAGAGAGTAATGACCCCGTGACATTCTATAGTCAATCTGCTCGGCATAAAACTAAATTGACTCTCTGATATTGAAACATCCTTCCTTAAACTTCTTTAAATCACCATTTCTCATAACTTCATAGTGTGAGTAAGTAATTTTATACCTCTATAATGATTGCAATTTTGAATAAGACCTCTATTCTTGTAGAGAGAGATGACTGTACTAAATCTCCATTTGAGGGGTATCCTTATAATCTTAAAAATAACATTAAATAACTCTGTGAACCACTTTAGACCCTCTTCACCTAAATGCTTTACCACTTCTATTGAGGACTTAGTCTAGGATCATAACCTTTCCACTGGTCCTCATCAGGGCCTCTTTAATCTTGTCTACTCTAGGGTTGTAGAATCGAGAGTATTATGACCTCTGACGCCACTCTTGCTCCCTCCTTTAGGAATTCTCAATCATCTCACCAAAAGAGCTTATAAAAGTACCTATGCCATCTTGCCTTTATTTTTGCTTCCTCTATTAGGACCCTAGTGTCTTCATCTTTGACGTACCTTACATTAGCCAAGTCTCTTGTTCTCCTTTTCCTAACCTCTGGTTTGAAGACCTCTTCCTCACCTTCTTTAGTCTCAAGCTTCTGATATAATTTATCGTAAGTGTTGTTCTTAGCCACAACGACGATTTTCTTTATGACCCTTTTTGATTACTTGTACCTACCTTTATTAACCTCTTTTTTTTTAATTGTTCGTACTGTTGACTAAAGCAACATTTGCTTCTTGTTTCATCTTGAGTTTAAGTTTTACCTCCTCACTGCACCACTAAGCTCCTTGCATTCTGCTTTCATTTCCCCTTGATGTACTTAGGATTTCCGTAACCAACCTCGGTATGCACTCTTCTATTGCTTCCCACATTGTGTCTGCTCTTCTTGTTTCCAGCTCCCTTCTCCTTTACTCCTCTCTAATAAATTTGTTGTGTTCTCCTCAGTAAGATTCCTCTATCTCACTCTATGATCCCTAAAACTTCTCTTCTACCTCTCCGAACATTTTAAACTCCACATCTATCACCAATAATCTATGTTGTGTCCGCAAATATATGCTAGTTATTGCTTTACAATCTTTACACATCCTTCGATAGGCCGCCCTATCTAGAAAGTAGTCAAGCTGAGTCTTTGTGATGCCACTTTTAAATGTCACTAGATGGTCCTCCTTCTTCAAATAGGATATTACAATCATCAATTCATAAACAATTGCAAAGTCTAGAATTGATACCCCTCCAATGTTTTTTTCTCTATAACCGATACCTTCATGTGATGCATCACATCCATATGCTTTAGCCCCCATATGCCCATTTAAGTTGCCTCCCTAGAAAAGTTTCTCGCTTTAAGGTCCCCCTAAATAATCATATCCAAATCCTCCGAAAACTATATCTCAATATTATCTACCAAACTTATTTATGGTGCATAAACACTAATCATGTTGAAGATTTCTGACCCTAACACCAACTTAATGGACATAGTATGGTCACTTTTATGCCTCACCTCGAGAACTTGATTAACCAACTCCTCATCAAGCAAAATACCAACTCCATTTCTAACTCTATTAAACCCCGAACGCCAGAACTTGTACTCGTCAAGTTCTCTAACTTTAGCTCCCACCCACCTAGTTTTTTGAACACAAGTTATGTTAATCCACATCTATGTAAAGCTTTAACTAATTCCATCATCTTGCTCGTAAGAGTTCCAAGATTCTACAACGCGTATAAGTGCTTAAAAGTATAAATACGGCCAACACAAAACACAAACACAATTCGGCCATTTGTCACGGAAAAAGAAATGTAATAGAGGTTCCACCACCACTTGTCAATTATTTTGTTTTCCCCCACTTTGGCAGCCTTCTACTCAACACCCCTTGATCTCACTAGAAGCGCATGCAAAGCATCATCTGGTTGCATTGTGAAAATTTGACACTTTGGTACCTCCAGTTTTAGCGTATTCATATGTTAGACCAGGTTTTAAAAAACTTAACACTTTGGTCCTCCAGTTTAGGCACAAGTGACATTCAGGTACTTATTATTATTTTAGTCCTTGAACTTTTAAAAACTACGAAAAAGCCCCTGAAAAGGGTTAGCTGCCCAAATAAACTATTTTAAAGGTTTTTCAACAAATATGCTTGATTAAACTTCTTATAATAACTTTACTGGTACTAGTTATCATAATCTATTATTTATATCTTGTATATTATACTTTCTGTGGTTATAGGCCCATCACGCTTAGCAAAATAATTAAAACTCAATTAGGAAGTTTCGACCGTTATCTAAACTTAGTTGGCGCTGGACCCTGCCATTCCTCTAATTTCCAGTATACAGAGATTACTAATCTCAACCACACCTTCCTTAGATCAAATACAGTACATATCTGTTTTGTTTTCTACCTTAGACCATAGTCACGAAGCAAGTTTTATATTGTAAAAAATAGTAAGACTTTTATCAAGAAACTATAATATTTAAGACATAAGGTTCAATTGAATAACATTCCCTACTGGGAAGCTTCTTTTATTAAAAGCTTGAAAGTGGAAATATTGTAATTGTAAACTAGAAGAGAGATTTAAGTTAAGATCATTAGAGATACTTGCTCGTAAAGAAATGGAGAATCCTGACTTCCCTTTTGCTCAAGAATGCTTAAATGACTGTGTCCCTTCCAACACTTGACCTCTCCTTTTATAGAGGGTTGGGGGTACATATGATGTCCTACTAGCTACAGTACATAATGGATTTTCATGTGGCTGCAGTATACACTGATGGTGACAGCACAACTGGTTTATTTTACAGACTAGATACTTGTCAAAACAGTACAATAATGAAGCAACCACTGTTTAGAGTTTTTAATGATGACAAGACTAGTCATCATTATTGAGATTCTGCGGCTTAATCTACAATTATATTTTTCAAACTATCATTATCTGGGTAATCATCAAAATTTTCATCAAGTTGTTTAAGATACTCTGCATCCCATTTCTCAAATAATTGAAGAAGATATTTCTTCCCTTTCTTTGATAAAAACTTTCAACCTCCAACATCAAAGAGATAGTCCAAGATATCTTCTAAAACAGCTCCTTCTACCTTTATTTATTCTTTAAACTCATTGTCGTAGTCCTAGGTGAAAGTAGTGTTTCCACAATGCATTAATGGTTTTCCTTATTCAATTAGTGCCCAACTTTGATGATAAATGTTGTAAAAACCAATGGCTCTGGCTAAAGCAGGATCAATAAATAATTCTCATCGTCCAGGAAATCATTCTTGTCGTTGATCATAGGGATTGTCATAATCAATAATCTGAACAAGATAATAGGCTGGTTTGGCTTTTCTATTTTCATATTCAATAACTGCACCATGTACCTTCAAATTTAGGCATCTGCTAAAAGGAATTTTTGTTGGACCATCAGGAGATGTAAGAATCTAATGGATCCTTTGGAATATGCATTGCTGAAATTTAGTTAGTATTGAGAAAAATGAAAACTTCATATCTGGGATTTCTATAAAGTAAAGTACAATCCTGTATTCCCAAGCCTTAATAACAGGTTCATTTGGAGAGATTGAATTTACTGGGAAACTAACACCACCAACTCCAGACTTATCAGGAAAGTAGATCGTTGTACTCCTAAACTCCCAAATATCATAGGAATAATGATGATAATAATCTATACAGGTTGCATACCACTTATTGAACCATTTTTCTTGAATGTGAGAACTTATTTTTTCTTGGATATCATAAGGACACCATAAGCAATTAACTTGTAGCTGTAAAAGTGAAAATCTTTGGGTTATTCGGTAGGCAAAAGATAGTAAACCAAAATGTGATCTACTTTTTGTATGGAATTTCAAATTATCAATAAGGATTGTACTAGAAGGAGAAACCCATTCTAGTATTAATGGCATTTCATTCTGGATTTCCTCCTTTTTCGATAGGAATTCTGCTCGGATGATCATTATTGGCAATTTCTCGAGTTAGGCTGCCGGTCGAAAAATTCTTCGATCCCTGGATATGTTTAATAGAGAAGGAAAATTGGCTAAGCCAATAATTGCCAACGCAGGAGTCTCCCTTACGCTTGTATATTTGATAAATTCTTTTTCACAAAACCAAGTATTCCTTTACAATCAGTTCGAATAAGAAAAAGTTTTTGGGGCTAAAAAGATTAAAAATTTTTCAATTCCCCTTATGACTGCAAGAATTTCTTTTTCAATCGTGGGATAATTGTATTCTGCATTATTAAAACTTCCACTGTGACATTTGCAAAGCTTTTCTCCTTCTTTGATTTTGAGTACTCTACTCAAGTGCTCATTGCTAGCATCTGTCTCAAGGATTAAATCATCTCCTACATTAGATAAATTAAGAACAGGAATATCTTTACACATCTTTTTGAAGTTCTAGACAATCTTTGAATCATTAGTGGTCTATGTCCAACTCACATCTTTCTTAAGTTTCTGCTGTAATGACTTTCTCAATTTAGCCAAACCTTTGATGAAATCTGAAGCATAGGTAAGGCATCCAAGAAACTGGTCTAACTATTTCCTACCTTCAATCTTTCTAGGGAAATTCTCTATTTTTCTAGAACATGTTTTGCAGGATGATTTGTCCAACTTTAATCTCTAAACCTAAAAATTCAATTTCTTATTCAGTATAAATGCACTTGTTCTTACCAAGTATAATATCATGGCCAACGCATCTTTGGGTGACAGCTAAGACATCATCTTTATATTGTTCTATGGTTTTGAAAAAGTCAAGGATCATCAACGTAAACTAAACAGCAGTAACTAAAGTCTTTGAAGATGTTATTCATTCTTCTTTGGAATATCTGATACACATTCTTTAGACCGAATGGCATTACTATCCACTCATAATATCCTTATGGGGCACTAAAGACAGTTAAAGGAATGCTTTCTTCTTCCAATTTAATTTGTCAATATCAACTTTTGCAATCCATTTTCGAAAACTAAGAGGTTCCTTGAATTCTGTTAAAAAGAACTATTTTGTTAAGAATATAATAAATATCAAAGACAGTATTATCATTAAGCTTTTTTGTAATTGATTACCATTCTTGCTTTTTCTTTTTTTTTAGCATGGTTTCATACCATGAAAGTAGGACTAGTATGAGGACTCTTGCTATTCCTGATTAATTCTTTATCCAGAAATTCTTTGATTTGTTTATTAAATTCTTGGATGTCCTGGCGTGTATACACCATTTGTTTAACTTAGATAATAGTGTTGGGATTTAATAAAGTGAGTTTAGCAAATGTTTTATCTTTATCCCAAAATTTTAGAGAATTATTAGAGTAGTGTTCTTTACATAAAGTGAGATGGTTGATCAGCAGCTCATAGAACTGATATAATGTATTGGACTCCTCCTAATTTATGAATAACCCTTTTATGGCTTCATTGTGACTCATAATATTATTATCAGTTATCCCCACTTGTAAAGAATTTTTAGCTCTTTTCTACATAAACTCCGGAAATAATGATCTTTTTTCAAAGCATACAGAACAATCACTATCTATGTAGGCACACAACTCATATTTATTATATCCCTCTAATTATACCTTTGTTGGGATATAAATGCTATTAAGATTTGTATTAGTAGCTTCATAGCATATTTTCATAGTAATATTTTTAACTAATTCATCTTCATAGATTGGCTCGCTAACAGTTCTGGTTTTGTACCCAATGACATTTCTATCTAAACTCATACTTCGGTATATACTAGGTCTCGCAGACTCAAAACTCATTCTACTTATTTCACTAGTCAAACTAATTGTATCATCTTCTTTAAGCTCTTCTTTAACCGATGAAGATCCTTTTCTCCAATCTAATCTTACACTCATACTTCTTAATAATTGGGATTTAGTGGTAATTTTACATTCCTTATCAATTTTTATTATATTTTTCTTATTGATCTTTGTAGGATTGGCAAAACTAGATATTCATGAACGATTGATTTTTATCTCCTGAGGATTGGATTTAATTATTTGGATCTTTTGCATAGGGATAGGACTTTCAAAATTTTCTGCCTCTATCATTATTACCTTAGTTTTAGGTCTATGATATTGTCTAATTTGCAGATGATTTTTTAGAATATTCTCAATAGATATCCTCCTCTTTTCATATCCATCCCAACTATTTTTATCTTAAGAGATAAGAAGTTTTTAGCAAATTCATCTTCTAGACTCACATATTATCCTGGTCGACAGTTAAATCGTACTGATCCATTGCATAAATTAGTCTTAATCTCTATGATAATTTGATTATNNNATTTGGTATGCCTAATGTCACATAGTAAAGCATATAGATCAATATCTTTGCCAAAATATTGTAATGGAATGATTTGAACTTGGATACTTCCAACATGGATATACTTGTACTTCCTATCTTTGTTATACTTAAGGATATTTTTCCAATTGATGAGATTTACTTCTCCAACGTCAAATGCACAATCCTTTATCTCCATATCTCCATTCATCATTTCACATACGTATTTGCTTTTTAATTAAAAAATTGACTTTTTATAGATCATGTCTTTTTGAATTATGGGAAGAACTCAATTTTCTTTGACATCTTTGTTTTTATTATCTACAACAAACACTTCTCCTTGAATATCACCAAGACTAATTGAGCTACTTTTCATCATATGACTTGTTTCTTCATAATCACTTTCGTCATATTCATTGTCCAATATAATTTCAACAATTCCTTTGTTGTTATTTAAGGCTAGGTTTAATTCCTCATCTTCACTAAGCTCAACGTAATCTATGCTTTCCAAGGTTTCAATAAGCTTATTATTCTTCCTATTTTTACATTCATTAGCATAATGTCCTACTTAGCCGCATGCCCAACATTTCCAATTGTTTTTCTCTGCAGGACAATAAGCTGATTTCCTAAAAGATCTACGTTTTTTAGGACCTGTTGTTATAATATTGTCTTCTATATTTCTCTCCCTTTGCTTGTTAAAGCTCTTTTGCTTATAGAATTTTCTTTTTCTTCTTTTTTCTGGTTCTTTTCCCCATTGGTGAGGTGAATCGTAGCAAGTTAAAAATTACTTCTTAATCTTCTTTGCTTCTAGAGATCAAGACATTGATCATTGATTCATTTTCTTAGATAAAAGATTCTTAAGCCAAGGGTATCAATGACATATGTTCTTTCAAGCCATGTCATGCATTTTTCATTAATTATGAAATTTATTGGATATGGCAATTTGTCATAGAACATACCAAGATTAGTTTCATTATGTCCAATTTTGTAATAATATTGACTGAATTCAGCAACATAATTTTTTAGGTATCTCATATCCCATAATTCAATGTTGTTAATCTTTCTTTGCCATTCTCTTACTTTTTCTTCATAATCAAGTTTGGCCCCAATAAATTCGGTCTTTATTTCCTTACATAAATTTCTAAACATAGCAGTTGGTGTTTCCATCATCCTTAATGTATTATTACCGCCGTCACTTAATGAATCGTACCAGTCAGCTATAGTGCCAGAAAAACTATATTCGATATAGTTTAGGAAGTTTGCAGCAGTCCATGTAATATTTAGGTTTAAGACACTATTCATTTCTCTTTTCCAGTACTCAAACATTTCTTTTCTATTGTGGGTTTCATCAATGTTTAAAATGTATCTTGTTTGACTAGTTAGGGTATGTCAATTTCTTCAAAAGTTGTGATTTTCCTCGGGATGAACCCAAAGGAAACAGTGATTGTATGTCCTGTTGGAACGTATCTAGGTCTTATAAAATGATTGTTTCTTCTATAAGGTTCATCAATTTCTTCAGGTTTAGAAACGACATTGTTAACTAGATTGGTTTCTATTTCACCTAAGTCGAGTTCTTCTCCAATCTTATTAACCTCATTTTCAACAGTCATTCTACCATATTTTTTATTCAATTTTCTTCTAACTTCTTCTAATGGTAATGGATTGAGATCTTCTAATTTAATCGGATTCATGTGATGACATATTTCTTCTTCTAGTTGGACATTATTAATTTCTTTATTATATCAGACAAAAGGTCATGTTTATCACTAATTGCGCTCATGGTCTTGCTTAATTCTTCTGGATTTTATTCTTTCTTCAACATTTTTATAACTCTTCAAGAGTATATTGTTTATACTCTATCTTTTTTTTCTATCTTTTCAGTTGATTTTTCACCAGATTTTTCTCCCACTTCTTTTTAAATTTTTATATCTTGCAAAGGAAATGGATTCTTGTTTTTTGGGTTTTGAAAATGATATTTATGCTGAAATGGAGTACTAATACTTGGAATAGATTTTCCGCTATGCTTAACTTCGTTAATAAGGAAAGATGGACTACAATTAACTGATTTTTAAGCTCCTTAACTTCAGTCTTAATTTTAGTCAATTCTACTTTTAATTCTAAAACTATATCAGTGATATAGTTTAATTGAGGTGCTAATGAGGTAATGCCTTCTAGTGAGTGAACAATGTATAAATAATTAGGATCAGAGCAAGCAGGTGATGATTCAAATATTAATCACAGTTAACTAGCTTAATTATCTTAATTGCTTTTGGTCACGTGGCTCTGATACCAATTGGAAGAGGACTTCGAGTACTACTAATGAGCAAAATATCACATACACAATGTCAAATTTTTCGAAAGTTAGTTTTTAAAGATTTGAGCTAAAATGCAAATATGAAAAATTTAGGGATTTTCAAATAAATTTCAACAGTGATTCATCCAGCAAATGTTAAAGGTGCAATAATTCAATGGACCTAATGGTGCCTTTTTCAAAAAGTTGGTGCTGGAAATAAATATACCAAAGTTTGATATAACCAAATGTAAATTACCCCTACATTGTGCCCTGTTCTTTTCGTTAGTAAATTTTTACTCACTTCAGTCTATTTCACGAACTTCAATAAAAAAAATCAACTTTAACCCACTTCAATCAATTTCAACCTACTTCAACATACTATTTTAATCAACTTCCACCAATCATATAAAAAATATACCAATTTTAATCCATTTTAACTCACTTCAATCTACTTCAATAAAAAAATCCCGACTTTAATTAATTTCATCTATTTTTCAACTCCTATTCTCCAACAAAAAAACAGGGCCAAGAAACAAAGCAAAAATCTTGCAAAGTTCAAACCTCCAGGCTTCAAATGACCACCTAATAATTCAAAAGACATCCATCTCTCCCCTTCCAATGCCAGAAGAGCTAGACCGGACAGGTTGATGGGACAAGTTTGACCGAGAACCGGTAAGCCTACTGGTCCAGAAAATGGGAAAAATCGTTTGAGGTATCAAACCAGTCAAAACCGGCTGATCCGGTAACCCGATGACCCGAAAAAATCCAGTTTCAATCAGACATTGACCAAGAATGGGGGAAAATGTCACCAGTCAATGCACCGTCGAGGCATCACACTGGCTATCTAATGGGCACCTATTTGAGGCTGGGCAGATCAAGAATTCGAGATAGGACGAGTAGGAGGAACTCAGACTAGGAATCTAAGAAAAAGAGAGAAGGGGTTGGTTAAATAGCTTCGTCCACTCATGTACTTGCTCATTTACTAGAAGTCTATTTTTCGTTTTCCCTTTTTTTGGGGCCGTTGAGTGTGGTCTCGGTTCGACTGCTTGGTCTGCTTTTAGTTGTTTTGGAATTCAATGACTTTCTTTCTCATCTGATAATTTTGTTAAGCTAGTTATTCTAATTTTCTTCCATTTTTTGTATTTTATGCATAAATAAACTTCTGACTTTCTTTCATTCATGTGAGAAGTTGTAGTATAAAAAGAATTACTACAGTACTAAAATGATTCATTAATCTTAAAGATCAAGATCAATTTTGACATTTATATTAAAGTTACCCCGGTGGTGCCCGGTCTAATCCGGTTCAATGATCAACCGGTCCAATCAGTTGAGTCATTGACCCACCATCCAAATGGGTAACATTGCCTCCAAATGAACACCCAAAATAAGGGGAAAAAACAAAAACCAAAGTTAATGAAACCATTGTTGACCAAAATCCTGACCCCTCTCACCGATTGAAAACTAGATCCCGCAGGCCGCAGCCCGCAGCCACTTCTTTAGCCCATCAAATGGTAGCATTGAGATGGCTATATGTGGCATCAATTAGACACTCAGTAAAAACAATGGATAAGTCAGTCAACGACATGTTGTATCTAAACGTGCACACACGAAATGTTGTTAACTTAAGATATAGTTAGGCCCAAAGATTTAAAATACGGTTTAGATTACAATGCATTTTAATTAATTTAAGATACAGTTAGCCACTTAGCCCCCAAGTTCAATTGAGAAAGCATTCACAGGTACGCGCAATGATTATTGAAGCCACAATTAGAGAGCGGTACGAGTTATGAACCCATGATTGGAGCGCGCAAACCAGTGACAAGCTCCGGCACGCAAACTAGTGATAAGCACCATAACTGGAGCTCACAAACCAGTGACAAGCACCATAAATAAGGAAAAAACTCATTTTTCCTCGTACAAAATTGTTGCATCTCCTAATGAGTTCCTAACCACTCTCGATCACGATACTTTATAGTGCAAAACGGAACTGTTATCTAATAGTCATACTTTATAGTGCAAAACGGAACTGTTATCTAATAGTCATTCTATCCGGTGTGGACACTTTGTTTTCTGTAGAACAGGCAATCTCATAAGTATTTCAAAATTGGTACTAATAAACTAAGATCACAACTGTCGGATCAGAAGGAATGCAAATCGTAGTAATTGGTTCTACTACAAATTAATCCTAACCTGACCAGTGTATACTAAATTGGTATGCCAACTGGTATGGAGTTAGCAAGCTGAGCCGGTTCTGTATGTTGAACTAGAGTATGACTGCAAGCAGGGCACTCCAGAATCGTGAGCTGACACTTCTGAAGCAACAAGAAATTCATACCCCTCAGGTAATTGAACAGACACGCACTCACGCAGCCATGCCCCTAGTTTCAGTTCCAACTGTTCCAACATACACATGCAAGCACAAGGCTTCCATCTTTGATTAAATGCTTTCAAATTGGAACACATACTACAAAGAGAATTCATTCAAATTGAAACACAAACCACAGACAAAAAGAAAGAAGGTGACTCCCCATTAACCGATGTCAGCAGAATAAAGATTTTACATGGTATAAAGTGTATGACATTTGTCATTTTATCAAGCCACATGCATTGTTTCTGGGAACATCAGAGACAGCATGCTACTGCATGGCATCCTGTTATTGCGGTTCTACAATATTGTACAGCACTGGTTGGTCTTCTTCGCCTGCTTGTAAAACATCTGTGCCAATCATGTACATCCAGCTATCAGTCATTGTGGCAAACCAAAAGTTTCCCAAAAATTAAAGGGGCAATGCATATCTTTGACGTTACAAAGACTATGAGAAGA
>NCQV01065721.1:14406-34992 GCA_002740545.1 Lophocereus schottii
GGCTACCAAGCTAGGGGGTGTACATGTATGGGCGAGGCCCAACGTGAGGATGGAGAGAGGAGAGGCTAAAGGGCCCAAAGAGAGGAAAAGGAAGAGAGAAAGAAAAGGGAAGGTGAGGGCGCCTAGGCTGGGGTCTGTTGATGTCCGGCTAGGCCAGCCTGGGCAAGCATTAGGCCAGCCAGGCCCAACGGAAGAAGGACATGCGGACTGCATGCTTGGGTCAAGATGCTTCTTTGGGTTGCTGGGCTTGGTTAGTTCTTCTCATCCTTTTCCCTTGCTTGACTTGATCCCTTCCTTGACTTAGTTGCTTATTTTTTCCAAATTTTCAAATTCTACACAATAAATAAAACAATATTTAAAATCTTAATTTAATAATTTATTTTCAGCAATTACTAAATATTAAAAGGGTATAAAATATCATAATTTTTGGTTTAACAATGAGGTTGATAATGAATCTCTTTGGTGGAGTTCCATCATTCATGGTTGCATTACACTTGTCCTTCAATGGTGCTCTGATACCATGAAGATTTCAAGGTGAGGTGTGAGAGAGAGGTTGGCATGTGAAAGGAAAGTTGTGGCCCTCTGTTGCTTCTCTGATTTCATAAATTGAGATGAGTAGAAGAGATATACATCCATATGAATACAAGAAACGCCAGCTTCATGAACAAGAATTCTATCCTAGCTCGAATACTATTACGGAAAGAATATATACATAAAAATATACGCCCAATATCTCCTAAAAATATTGGGAGGGTAGTTGAGGTGGACCAGAAGTATTGTGGCTTGTATGTTAAGAGTCAAAGTTGATATGAATCTCTACAAACCCCTTAGAAGATGCATGAAGGTGACAAATAAGGAAAGGGAGTGGATTTAGGTCCATTTCAAATACGAAAGAGTCCTAATGTTCTGCTATGTCTGTGGGTGTATAGAGCATAGTGAGAGAGTGCAAGATTTTACTCAATCATATAGAACTCACTAATGATGCAAAAGAGCAAAACACTTGGCTACATGTACCAGTTGGGAGAGGAAACAATCAGTTGCATATGGTGGTGACAATTCTCAAGCCGTCGACACCATTACACGCTTAGCAGATTAGGATGAAGAGGTCTCAATGACATTTGGTTAATTTCCTATCAATGAGGGAGAGTTCAAAATTCAGACAACATAGATACGGGAAACATTACTGTAGAAATGGAAGGAGCGGTTAATCTAGAATCATTGTCGAATATTACGAGATATATATGCATATGAATAGAAGACAATAAGATTCTAGAGCATATGACAGATGTTACGGGTCGAGAGGAAACCATTGGGGATTGGCCTATGGTTGGCTCAATTCTTAAATATGTGGGTGCCAGTCCATGGATACAAATCAAGTCTTGAGTCTAGCTAATATTAGGAAAATTATATAGCCCTTAGCAGGATGTGAATTTGATTGAACCTACTGAATGGGAGGAAACTAACATACTTATTGTTAAAGCATCTCAAAAGTCATGTGATCAAGCTCGTTGGGCAAAATGATTAGCCTTAGTGGGAACTACTGGGGCCTGGGTACCTCTGCACGATTAATGTTTTGGCCAACTTAGTGGTGGCTAAATCTCCCAGTTTTTATTCCCTAGTGGAGACATTATGTAGTAGGAAAAACGAGTGAGAAGGCAAAGCTTGGTTTTGACTTAATCCTGATAGATTGTCCAGGTTAATATGCGGCTTCTTGCTTTCTTTTGAGAGAAGCTGCTAAGATTGAAGCTATTGTCTTTATCAAAAAATCACATAGACTGCGTAAAAATGAATAAAGATGATGCACAGAACTGTCACCTAATGGGCTACTATGGTTTCCCCAAACAAGAGAGAACGCATGAAGCCTGGGGTTTTCTAATATCATTTAAATATTCTTCGTCTCTATCATAGTGTATTTTAGGGTAATTCAATGATATTCTTGAAGATGCAGATAAGATGGGTAGTGTAGAAAGAGAACCATGGATGTTATAGGGATTTAGAGAACCCATTGATGATTGTTGCTTGATAGATATAGGGTTCTCCAGTTATCCTTTCACTTGAAACTACAAGAGGCTAGACAGGAATAATATACAGAAAAGGGTGGATTGGGTGTCTGTAGACTCAAGTTGTGTTGAGTTGTATTTAATACTTTAAGGACCATTTTAATTCAAAAGGTGTTCTAAACCTTGACTTAGTTGTGGAATCAATAGAATCTTATGTAATGCTATAGGATAATGATTTTCTCTACAGGGAATTTACGGGTGAGAATGCTAACGGGGTTTTATTTCATAATTTCATATGCAATCCAATTAATAAGGTTGTTGGATTTGATTAGGGGTTGAGGGAGTGTGGTGCCAGCGGAGTTAACTAACGTCCCTCCCCCTAAGGAGAAAATGATGTGTGGCAAAACAGAACGCAACATTATTAAATACAAATGGTGGCAGATAGAGAAAAGTGGTAGTGGTAGGAGCGCGTATTGTTGTTCAGTGGTTCTGGAAATCAAGGGTTCAAATTCTACTCAGATTTTTCATCTCTTCAATTCTTTATTTGAATTTTTGGTGGGCAATATCTCTATAAATTTGAAGTTCAAAGTTTACTAATATTAGTTAAGTACTTTAATTGACTTCAATTGTTATTCAATTCTTTGATTTATAGATTAATTTGTTTTAGTTTAATTTATGAATCTAATTTACCAATTTCAATTCTAAATATTTTCAATTTGTGGTTTAATTTCAATTCTTAGCCAAAGTGTATAGATATTTAAAAAATATAGCATTTTAATTGACCTCAGTAGTTCAATTTGTTGATTAATCCTTTAATTTAAGCTTAATTTACTTTTTAGTTTTAATTTATGAGTTTAATTTACCAATTTCAATTCTAAGTTGTTTAATTTATTAGTTAATTTAAATTCTAACTCGAAATGCATAGATATTTCCAAAAGATAAGCAAGGAATCAGCATGCCCTTTGTGTTCTAAATCCAAAAACTCACCATCAAATGAAAAAGGTGGAAACAATGTCACTTAACCACAACCACCAACTTATTTCTGACCCTTGTTTCCTCAAATTCTTGGCTTTGCCACTGGACCCAGAGATTTGTGTCCTTCCTTTTTTAAAAAAATTTTGGGAAATTCTTGGGAGTGATATCATTAACTTTTGTTTGAACTTCCTTGACAATGGTATCTTACCCAAGAGCATTAATGAACATGGTTGTGTTGTTTCTGAAAGTGTGAACCCCTATTGAGGTCACTAGTTTTAAGGCTATTAGCCTTCGTAATGTTTTAGATGAAATTATCTCAAAGGTGACACCAGTGAGAAATTTGCAAACAATGATAGAAAATGCAACCAAGCAATTAACGTACCACCCCTACTCTACCATAGGAGGCTATGGGATAGCAGAAGACTTTAGAAATTAAGTTGCAAAATGTCAATAAAGCAAGCCCACTTTGAAAAATGGAAGCTTACATAATTAATGTATCAGTAGCTTGCTTATAAAAGGCCATGCTTGTAACTCTAGAAATGAATTCGAAGTTGTATGAGTATTTTTATTGAATGAATTGAGTGTTGTAAGATTGCATGCGTCTCCCTTCCCCTCTATCAATTGCTAAGAGCAGGAAGTATAAAGTTCATGTATCATTGAGTTGGCCTTCAACATGGTGTTTTTGGTCTCCAATTCAAACCCCGATTTGAAAATTATCCACCCCCTATAGATCCAATGTCAAATTGGTATAAGTGTATAAAGTTGCGATTAACTATTTGATCCACTATTAGAGCTCGTTGTCTTCAAAGCCATGAATATAATCCATCTCCATACTCTGAACCCAAAAAAAAAAAAAAATGAGAAACAAAGGAAAGGCTTTGCACCATTTTTAGCTTCTTTAAAGCTCTCTGCTTCACTTTGCTACTACCAATTCAGGAGACCAGCTTTGGTATACAATATAAATGCTGCTACTGTTGCTCTCTCTCTCTCCCTCCCCTTCCCTACTTTGGAAAGCCCACTTAGATGTGTTATGTTGCACTTACTTTGCCTTAAGGTGGTATGTGTACTTGGTGTAGCTTTTGAAGTCAAATTCTTATAAAGCTAGTCAATCAAGCTTCCTTTTTATTTTCAAAACCCAATATCAAAGGGAAATAGAAAATTAAAGAATCAAGTGAGAGTAGCATTGATACTTATGCATTATTTTACTACCACAAGCATAGTGAACACTCAGCACAATATTTTCACCTAGTTTGGAAGTTGTGTACTATTACGTATTTTCCTATTAAAAAAAGAGAGAGTTTAAGCGAAAAAAAATAGAGTAAAAAGATATAGTTTTATTTATTGCTAAAACGAGTAAGTTTGTTGGTGTTAAAAAAAAGTGAAAAATAGAGAGTTTAGAACAAAAAAAAAAAAGAGTGAGTTTGGTAATTTTAAGAGGTTGTTACCAAGAGCTCGACGTGGAGCAAATCATCAAGCTCGTGCAATCCGTGATACCCTTGTGGTCGATCTACAACGAGAGGTCCAATGATTGCAAGTATGTCTTAGGCATTTTGAGGCGCCTTCAGCTTCAAGTAACATATTAGATAGGGAATAATCCGATGAAAATAATACTGAGTAAAACGAAGACTAGAATCTTTTCCACTACTCTGAAGATACATCATCAACTGATGAAGAAGATATTCCACAATGTACTCATCGAGCCTAATGTCAAGAAAAAGATTTGGGAATCAAAGTACAAATTTAAGATTTTGTAGGAGGCACTCATCTAGATGAATTTATTGAATGGCTCCATACCGTTGAACATGTCTTTAATCTAAAAGACAATCCTGAAGATCATACAGTAAAGTTAGTTGCTATCAAGCTCAAAAAACATGCTTCTATTTGATGGGAAAATGTAAAACCGATATACTTAGCATGTTGAAATGCTTAGTTCGTGCCAAATGCCATTTATTGGCCACAAATTTGGATCACTTCTCTTAATCAACGAGAAAAGAGGGAAAAGAATGGGGAATGAGCAACCACGCTAAGTGAATTAACCCGCTTCGTCCAAAATAATAATCAAAATACATAATAATTTATAAAATAACTTTCAAAATTCACTGTCATTTAAGGAATGTTCATATCATAAATGATATCAAAGCTATAACACAAAAGAGACATAAAGCATACGGAAAATCATAATTTAGCAACGACCTTAAACTATAAGAGAGGTGCAAGCATCGTCTTTATTATAATAACCTATCCAAATAAAACTTAGTTTAAAAGACTTGTAGACATAGCTACAGCTTATTAAAATCATATGTAACAAATTGATCATGTAGATAAGGAATCTGAACTCCTACATGTATTCTATTAGTATTATCTCATGTCAGTGAAACTCAAGCGACAATATACATAGACAACATACATTGCTACGACATAAGTTACATATTTAGACTTCAAGCGGGAATCAAACCACCATCCTTGAGTCATCTTATCATACCTTAACTTATAACATGTCAGATACTATGCCGCCGCCATTACCTTCCAGGCATAAGCTTAAAGGAATCTAGAGTAACTCCGCTACACACAAATAATTATTCATATACATGCATATATACTATATTAAAGCATGTACATGCCATATATCAACCAACTCTTAAACTTATATCATGAAAATATAACCTTCAATAAACACCATCTGTTGCTTTTACACAATTAAAATAAATGACCTAAGAAGTTTCAAAATTGGTTTGCATCAATAGAAAACCCGAAATCAATATTTAAAAATAACTTGATTCTGTTTGAACATATCTTTAAGTAAACCTTACAAATCTAAAATTCTTAAAGTCACAACAATAAATTGTGTAGCAAACTTCCAGAAAAAATTCTTTTGGAACAAAATTGGGTCAAAGAAACACGCTTGTATAAAGAACCGTGCAACCAATTTGAACCTTGTTGGACTTAGGGCATAGTACACCCATAAGGGGTGCAAGCCCAATAAGTCGACGGCTTAAGTTTCTCAAAAACCCTAGTTTCTTGACTATACTTTTGAATAGAGAAAGGGGTCAGTCTATGAGGAAAAATATAAGAGAGGAACATCGAATGTTTTTTAAAGAAAGTTTCTGCACAAAATGTAAGGCTCTTAGGCTATGGGTTTGTGAAGGTTCTCCGTATTGTGAGTTCCTTCCACGACCAGTGATTCAAGCCCTAGTTCGATCGTCTTCTGCTACAGGATTAAGATAAATATGTTTATGCTTAATTCATTGTATTAATTCCTTCATTGGTATAAGAGTCAATCAGCTCGTTTTCTGGTTGAACCATCACTGTATTACGTGCCCAAAATGTGTTAATTGTCGTGGTTAGTCATCATCATTGTTTAACAAATCTCTAAACTTCGTGCTATTATTTCATGAGAATTTTATCGATAACTTTTCGTAAAAATTCTAGATTCTGATACAGCTTGAAGAGAGCTTTAATTTGATATTATACGCATGATTTGGCTGGGTAGTTTGGGAGTAATTTTGAATTGAATTCCTAGGGTTATTTGAGCATGAAACCCTAATATCAATTCTCGAATTGTTGATTTCATTCAATTTCCTTCTAAATTGATGCATATGTTACATTAGCAATTACACATAGACCAAAACCCCTTAATCTATGAATAAATTTGATCAAAAATTTGCTTCAATTTTGACAAAGAAGTCGCCAAAAACTGGTTTTGTGTTTGTCGAACACATCTTTGATCGATTTTCATCAATGTTCACCATTCATTCAAGCAATTGATTTTTGAAAAATGTTGGCAACATGTTTCTCAGCAAAAGCCCTCAAATGATTTGGCCGTAACCGCCGAAATTTTGCAAGAATTGTACGAAGTGTCGCCGGCAACGTTAGGGTTAGGGTTCTAGTTTTTTCGAACCGTTTTTAATCGATTTTAAGCAATGTCGGCCATTGATTGAAGCAATTGATTCCTGCAAAAGGTTTAGAACACTATTATGAGGAAAAATCCTAGATCAATTTAGTTATATGTACCGAAATTTGGCATTCTTTCGCCGAGAAATTCTAGGGTTAGGGTTCATGCTTTGAACTCAGTTTTGATCCTTTTTTGGTCATTTTTCCTTGCAATTGCTTTGTGGTTTTTGCTATGCATGGCATTATGAGAAAAAGCCCTTTAAAAGGACCACCAATTCACTGAAATTTGGCTAAAATCTGAAAAAAGTTGCCGGTAGCTGGGCAGTTCATTTCGAGCATTCTAACTTGATTTTTAGCTCTAATTTTTGCCTATTTTTGCAAATTAAAGGTTTTAATTGATCAAACAAGTTAGGGATACATTTCATGTGTCAATTAGGTTCAAAACTTGGGAAAATTAGAGATTTGTGGCTTGTTTTCTCGCGCAGGTAAAGGACCTGTTTCGTCTCTATGTCGGGTCGTGGCAGGGCTGGAGTATGGGGGTGAGCCCCATCACGTGCCTTGCACATGACTTGACTACCATAGCTTGCTTCCCATTTAATAAAAAATTTTTTTTTTTGAAATTTTTGGCATCTTGTTGGCTTATGAATTTATATAATTTGATTGAAATTTCTTAAGATTTCTCAAATATTCATTTTTCTTTTTTTTGTGAGTATATGTTACTTAATATTCTTTTTTTTGGATGAAATATTATGTGATTCTTGGAAAATCTTTTATTTGAGCATATTTCCTTCTATTAAAGTTCATAAGAAATATGAGCACGTTGATTTAATATCATTGATATTATTTTGAGTGAAAATGTTATGAAATGTCTATGATATTTAGCTCACTTATTTTCAATTGAATTTCATGCGATATATGATAAGTATATATCTGTTTTGAATGAAATTCATGAAAAGTATGTTACATATTATGGGAATGTGTTTCATATATTACATATAAAAGTTATACATGTACCCTTACTAAACAAGTTAGGTGAGAGGACATTAGAATTTCTTAAAAAAAAATGTTTTTTTGGAGAATTTTGTAAAAATGCAAATTGTGACTAATATAATTAAATTCATTTTCATAAATTTATGGATATATGTCGAACTTTCTTAAAATATTCTTGAGGTTGGCATGTCCTCTTTGATTAGAAATTTGAGAATTTCTTTTCAGAATATTTCAATTTGTATTGAGTGCTCTAGTAACTTGGAATGAAACGACAAAGTTAATTATGCTAAACCATTTATTCCTATGACGATGTTTGGGAACTGTATGTGAACTTTCGACTCTAGGGTCTATGTTTGTGTATATTAACTCGGTCAATTATTGCCAAGTTACATAGATAAGTTTATGATAAAATATTAGATGTATGTGTGTTTTTGTGCTGATTATAAAACACAAGTTTTACAAGCATCATGTCAACTGCCGCAACTGCTAGACTTGGGTCTCTCACTATCTGGTTTGAAAATTATAAAAAAGTCTATGTGTCTCCATGAGGGAGTACTTAAGGCACATGTCAAACATGATTAGTGAATTGGCTAAAATGGGCTATGAATTGACCAATGCGACAACTTCATGCCGTGATCCATTCTCTACCTAATGACTGGGGCCATATTAAGATGGTCCTATCTCGAGCTAAGTATATCGTTACTTTCGAGTACATTAGGTGATGACTTGAGTTAAAGGAGGAGCGGCAAGAGGCTGCTGAAATGACAAATACAGAATTGTACGTATCAACCTCTAATTCTAGGAATGGTTCTAAAAGGAAGGACCAAGGGAACTAGATTGCCAAGACTCAGTCAAATAAGGAGACTGACCATGACTAATAAGGCAAAGAAAAATGTACAAGGAAGAAGGATTTAATGAAAGTTAAGTGCCTCAACTATGACCAAATAGGTCACCACGTTCGTGATTGCACTGAGCCTAAGAAGGTACTTAGCAATATCTCCTAGTGAATTTTGTATTGCTAGTTTTATTCTTCTTTCTACAGTTAATCATATATGGATTGTAGGTTTAGGAATCCGAGCCAACGAGTTAGGAACCAAGAAGCTTTATTGGGCTTCCAATGGGTTCTTACATGATTCCTTGAGGATACATGTGGAGGCAATAATAAGATGGTTGTTGGAGGAATCGGAGCATGCTAACTAGTCCTGCATAGGTCGATACCCCATCCTATGTGAAAACCTACTTGCATCTAGGATTTGTTGGAATGATGTTGCTACGATTGGTTTCATTTGAACCTGTTCAAGGCATTGAAGCCTAGTTAGAACACCTTTAGTTTTGGTTCTGCTTTAGCAGAAAGGGTTTACTTGTAGTGGATTGGATATTTGTTCCATTAGTCTGAGTCTTTATTTGTCTATGTTCACATAATTATGATGATGTGAAATGTTTATTTGTAATACTAGACTAGATCATATGGGCCAAAAGCATGTACATACAAAAGCTCTTTTTTGATTAATTAGTCTATAAGACAGGGGGAGTGCAACTAAAACTTAAACAATATATCACATTCTATAGAATGAATTTCCAAAGAAGGTTGAGATAAGTTAAGACTTATCTTTACTAGTTCTTCAACCAAATCAGAGCACTTCATTCGAGTGGGAAGATTTTAATTGATGATGGTCCACCTTCATCATCATCAAGAGCAAATGAAAGTGATCTTGTTCTTGTTCGAAGCAGAAGCAAATTGAATTCTTGTTCCACATGGGAGCAAGATAATTGGTCAGGCTTTGAGTGGAAGTAAAATCAATCCCAAAAGGAACTTTGGCTAAGACATGGTTGTCATAAAGTATTCCTCCATGCCATTTGGGCAATGAGGTACATGAAACTTTCATGACATTCGTATAGAATGGAAATAAGTAAAGACGCCCTTTTCGATCCTTCTATGGAGAAATGGACTAAGGCAATGTAAATAAAATGGAGTAAATAAAGGTGAATAGTTAGTTGGCCTTTTAAGACACGGAGTCATTAGAGAACATATCAGTTGTTAAATTATAAGGCTAATGACATAGTTGGCATTAGGCATAACTTGTTGTAAAAGGGTACACACAATAGGATATGATCAACTACAAAGAGTTTTTCCCTCTTATTGTGCACGTTATCCTAATTTTACCTTTCTCTAGCTATTATCGCTATTTTGGACCTAAAGTCACATCGTATGGGTGTGTAAATACCAATATCAAAGAGGTCTAAGTGAAGTTTCACTGAAAGGACCACAAACATAAGGTTTATAGACATGTGAGGTCAATTGTGACCTTAAAGACTCTTTAATGAATTGGTATACTTGTGGTTATCTCTAGTGACTACACTATGATTGATACCAAAAGGTCCAACAGAAAGTTTGTAGTCAAGTCATTATATGTGGATGACTTACTAATAGCTAGACATGGTGGAGAGTTCTTAACTAAGGCAAAAGGTGTATTCATCATCTAACTTTGGGATGATTAATATGGGTAAAGCAGTGCATGCTCTTGAAATAAAAGTTTCTGTGATAATATTCAAAGAGGTTATTCTTTTTCTGAAAGGGAATGACATTAAAAGATCTTTGAATAATCTAATAGCACTCCTATGACCTAATTAGTACTCACATCAACAAAGGTGAGACCTTACAATAAAATGTGTTATACTCCACTAGAAAAGGACTAAAAAGCATAACGTACTTTGTTAGGTGTGATTAGAAGTCTAATGCATTATGTGATGCACATTAGATGTGGTACCTTAATATAGATATCAACTAGACCTGAGACTAGCATAGCAGCAGAAAGTTAAGTCATGAGGAACTTGAAGGGAACCTCCGATCATGCGTTTATGGCATATAGGCAATAACTTGCATTAAAAGGGTGCAACAGCCTTAACTATCGCGAGTTTAGATGAGAAATGAACCTCCATATATGTCTTCTAACTTAGCAATAGTGCTAAAGTGGCAAGAATAGTCATATTTTGCATTGTTATAGGAAGAGTTTATGGCTCTATCCTTAAAAGCGCTAGAATTTGTTTGGTTAAAGAGGTACTTGGATTATTTAATTGGTGGACCAAATAGTACTGTCCAGTAATGGTTTACTGAGACAAGTTATGATCACATGTGCCAAGAACCTTAAAGTATTGTCTTAAGACCAAACAGATTGGACATAAGATTCAATTTTGTTAATGACATGGTGACACACAAAGATAGTGAACGTAAAGTATTTTCCTATAAAGGAAATGTTTTTCGAGTCATTGAGCTAGCCCTGCTAAGAGGCTATGCTTGTTGAGCATGTAAAGACTTAGCGATTTTCATAGATGACAACTATGCACTGGCATGTTGATTATTTTCTCGACGTTCACAAATGATTATCTAATATTATGAAATTTAAATAAGTTGTCTTCCATACAGTTATTATTAGAATGCTTAAATGTGCATTCTTTTCATGGATGCTTGTGTGCGTTCTTGAATATGAAAAATATGTCGAGCAGCCTTGAGGTTTGCCCTCTCACACAGGTAACCACCTCCATTGATTTGAGTATCAATGGGAGATGAAACAAGCTTTTAAGTAGAATAATTAGAAGGACAATTATGAGAACTTATCCAATTAAAATCATGAATGTCACCTTGATAGTGACAAAAGGTCATTATAACATATGGGTAAATATGAATTTTACCTAGCCTACTTTAAAGAGGCTAGATGTGAGTTCATTGGGGAACTCAGTTTGGATAATATGGTGTGTAAATATCATTTGCAGAGCATTTTCGTTAAAGAACCAAAAGACATTGTAGGAACTAAAAATTTATTCATACCGTACCAAAATTAAATTAAATCAATTAATTGGGACAATCCTTTTAATTAATTTAATCAAGCCCAAAGACTCATAAATCAAGTCCAAAAGACTCACAAGTCAAGCCTAAGATGCAGCCCAAATGACTTCCAAGTTCCGGCTCAGTCAAAATTCAAGTCAAAGCTCAAATCGAGGCTCAAGATGACTATTAAGTCAAGTCACAACCTAAACCCGAATAACGTCCAAGTCAAGGCGCAGCCAAAGTCAAAGTCAAATGTCAAGACTTACATCGACTCACAAGTCAAATGTCAAAATGACTCTCAAGTCAACGTTCGGTCAACGCTTGAGGCAACTTCCAAGTCAATGCTTCGCCCAAGCCCGGGAGACCCCCAAGTCAAAGTCAAAGTCAAAACAAACGAAAGTTAAAGCAATTCAAGGTGAGGCCTAATTGAAGGCCCAAAACCCATGTCAAGGCCCATATTGACTTTCGAAGGGGAAGCTTTTTTACAAATATGCACCTAACCCTCTTGATTCAAAGGTTGAAAAATTCATCCTTAAAACAGAAAGAATCAGAAAATTTTATATTTATAGAGATTGCACCCAATTCATTCAATTGAATCTATAAAAAATTCAATCTTTGTAATTTGTAATTACATATTTGTAATCACAAATTACGAAGACTAAATTTTTATAAATTCAATTGAATGTAATTTGTGATCACAAATTTGGCACGCTCGGTAGGACATTGCTACCTTTCATCTCTTTCTCCTAAACGATCAGGACTTTCAAGTCACAAAAACATCTTTTTCAATGAAGACATGGCTATAAAGAACATTGTTGTGCAAGATTCGAAGAAGAAGAGCACATGATCTCTTTTGCGCATATCATGTGGAGCGAGCGTCACTTCTAGCTTGCATGCGCACACAATGAAGACCAGGAGTATGGCGAAAGCTGCTACGCCGACCGCTCCTTGGCAAACTGTGCCACCCCCATCCAACCTCCAAGACTTGAAGACGCAGCAAAAGGCATCATCTTAAACAGGTGAAATTCAAATCCCCTAGCTTCAATCTCTAGTCTGCGAGGTTGAAGACTTGAGTCCTCTAAAACTGTTGTCATGCCAGCCATGATGGCAGGTGCAACCACTCTAGAAGAAGAGATGGTTAACATGAAATCCATCCTAGAAAAACTCACCAGGGACAATGAAGAAAAGGAAGTCTGCATTAAGCTTCAAGAAGAAAATATTGCTAAGTTGATCAGGAAGTTAGAAAAACGGCCAACTCAATCTTCCACAAAAGACTAACAAAGTGAGCACTCAGAAAAAATGTCCATCCACACTGAAGCCTCTGACGGCGAGCAACAGTCAGAGATAGGGGCTACCCTTAAACATGTCAACTTCTCTGGATCAATGACTATTGAGCGAATCCAAGACTTGATAGAAAATGCTATTAAGGCACAGCTAGGTGAAGGTTTGCGTAGAACTCTCCTATACACCAAGCCTTACACTAAGAGGGTTGATGCTCTTTACATGCCCCACGGTTACCAAACCCCCAAGTTCCAACAATTCGATGGGAAAAGCAATCCTAAACAGCATGTTGCGCACTTTATTGAGACATGCAACAATGCTGGGACTAATGGAAACCTTATGATCAAACAGTTCGTCAGGGCATTGAAAGGCATTGCATTTGACTGGTACATCGACTTAGAACCTCGGTCCATTGATAGCTAAGAACAAAAGGAGCAAGAGTTCCTTAACAGGTTCTACAGCACTCAACGCGTTGTGACCATGACTGAGCTGACAAACACAAAACAGTGAAAGGACAAGCCAGCTCTTGACTACATTAACCGCTGGCGCGCACTTAGCCTCGAGTGCAAGGATCGGCTGTTTGAAGCTTCCGCCATTGAAATGTGCACCTAAGCATGCACCGGGACTTGTTGTATGTCCTATAAATGAGCGAACCTAAAACTTTTCAAGAATTAGCAACCAAGGTGCATGACATGGAGGTGACTATAGCTAGTCGTTGCAGTAACTCCTTTTGTTCTACTGAATTAAGGAGTAAAAAAGTTGAATTCGAAAAGAATGTTAACTTTTCTAAGGGCACAACCAAAGAAGCGATGCCCACCTCTACAAGTCAGCCAATTCGCATTATGGGAAAGCCAAAACTAGGGGGTAAAAAGAGCTCGTTGTTTAAGGTTGAGACAAAGAGGCGTCCCACATTAAAAGAGCTTTAGGAAAAGAAGTATCCATTTCCTGACTCAGATTTGTTAGGCATGCTAGATGACTTATTTAAGAAGGGCATCATCGAATTGCCCGAGCCAAAGCGCCCAGAAGAAGTTGGGAGGACCACCGACCCTAAATACTGTCGGTACTATAGAATCATTAGTCACCCTCTTGAAAAGTACGTTACACTCAAGGAATGCATCATGCGACTGGCTAGGGAAGGAAGAATCATTTTAAATTTGGATGAAACAGCAGAAGTTGGCCACGTCATAGTGCAAGAGGCTGATGAGTCAGATTCTAAAATGGATCATGCTGAAGTACTAGAGGGCTCAGGAGAATGCTTCACAAAAAGCTTCTTTGATAGTGTGGCTGTCTACACAACCTCATGTTTCGAAATTAATGATGACGAAACAAATAAAGAACCGAATGTCCCTCCTGAAGAAAGTGGTGATGGCAGCATCCAGCCACAGCGACAACGGAAAGAAAAGAATAAGAGGACAGTTTCAGTCTCGTCTGTTAAGCAAGCAAATGTCTCGGCAAATTCAGCGGCGCCAGTCTTCAAATATACAAATCCTAGAAGTGCAACCAAGGTTGAACGCAAGTTCAATGAAGCAAGCTGGTGTGTTCTTAAAGAAAAGGGTGTGCCTCTAATTCATATGGCGAACCCAAGCAAGTTGACCAAGGTCTTTCTCCCTGGTTTTGTTGCCTCTTCCAAAGGCTTGCTCTAAGAAGAAGGTAAGCTGTCAAAGATGCGCATCAGCGATGGGTGTGATCCTAGTGCTCACAAGTTAATGAAGAGGTCCAGCCATGACTTCAGCCAGCCAACATCTTTGGGGCATGTGATCTAAGCTAAGCCCTATAGACTTGACAACACGCAAAGGGTCATACAAAGTCAGGGGGCAACGGCACAACTCCTAAAGTTGGTCTTAGCTATGTATCACCCCAGCCTATGAGGATTTCGGGACGCCGTAAGAACAAGCAAGCCCTCACTCAATATATGATAGCTAAAAAGGTTGATGATAATGAGGGTGAAAATGCCAAGACCAACCCCAGAACGATGGTGTTTGATAGGTTGCAACCATTAACATCGCGCCAATGCCCTTCTATGCTTAGAAGGATTGGAAAGGATAAAATCCGGAAGCCCTCTGTCTTCCATAGGTTGAAAAAGGATGAACAACCTAAACCATCAGTCTTTGCCAGAGTCAAGATAGGCGAGACGTTATTAAGCGCATTGCCCTCACAAAAAAGAGATTCGGTGTTCAGCCGCTTTGGCAAAACAAATGAAGTCCAAAGTTCAATTCCTTCATGCCCAAAGCATGTTTCCACTTTAGATGTGAAGGTGGATGGCTCGCTTAAAGTAATGAGGTGCATCCTAATTCTCACTGGCCATGGGGCTAACGTCAATTCAAAAGAAAGAACTAAGGAAGATGAACAAACTTCTTCGAACCGCAATGCAAGCCAGGAGGTCGACGCCTTCCCTTGAGGAAATGCTAGACTAGCTCTTGGACAAGAGCTTAAACTATTCATCACCAAAAAAAAAAAAAACACACCCAAAGTTCACATTTAAAAAAAGAAGACTCCCAAACAAGAGACTAAACTGTTCGCACATTCAAAAAAGAAGATTTCCAAACAAGAGGCTAAACTGTTCACACATTCAAAAAAGAAGACTCCTAAACAAAATACTAAACCATTCGCACATTCCAAAAAAGAAGGCTCCTAAAAAAGAGTGTAAATTGTTCACACGTATTTAAGAAAAAAAGAAGGTGACTCCTGAATAAGAGTCTAAACTGTTCACGGACTCAAAAAAAAGAAAAGAAAAAAAAGGCTCCCGAACAAGAGTCTAAACTGCACACACACACATTCAAAAAGGAAGGCTCCCGAATAAGACTATAAACTATTCACTCAAACAAAAATATTTGTACTACTCCTGACCCGCAAGAGTATAAACTATGAATGGCAAAACAAATGAAAAAAGGATACTTAGTTGAACTATGTAACAACTTGATCTTATGGGGAATTGCAAGTACCCATAAGTACGTAGGTAGCTTCAACAAATCACTAAGTGCAGTCAAACACATCACACAAAAAAAGGGGCATGAAAGAGAAGAGGTCAAAGACATCACTTGTCTGCCGTCCAGCTGCTCCTCACCGCTCATGCCACTTTCATATGTGTCAGTACCCGTTCAAGGCCCATGGCCAAGCGGCGAACTGTGTCGCAAGTGGTTCTTCAAAGTTTTCATACCACTTTCATGCGTGTCGGTATCTGTTCAAGGCCATGTCGGTATCTGTTCAAGGCCCATGGTTAATCGGCGAATCGTGTGGCAAGTGGTTCTTCAAGTGGCTTCTCAACCTATACGAGCAACGATACAAGTGCAATGAAAACAGGGGTCTCGACATTCAGAAAAAAATAATAAGCATAAGCAACTAAAAAAATGCGATGTTCTAGCAAATGAGCATGATGTCGTGATACGCGAAAAGTGCGACAATAAATGAATGCGATGTTACAACGACACAAGCAAACATGGGAAGACTCTTCGGGCTAATAAAATGGCTTATTTTTGGATGTATTTCAGCCAAAATTACCACCCTTTATTATTCATGGTCACAAAAAAAAGTGGCAAGCCCTTGAAAACCAAGATACAATATTGCAGACGTTAATAAAAACAATATGATCGTGATGCCCTGCACAAGCATCGAACAGGTGGTTGTGAGCCAAAAACAGAGATAAGCATGCTTTTCCATCAAAAAAGCATGGCTCTTTCACATTCACAAAAAAAAGGGGGCAAAGTTGTTGTTTTTGAAGCAATAAAAATGGTTGCTTTGGCCTTTGTAACTGATTCAAAAAAAATAGGAGGGTGAGTCAGGCACACCAATGACCCCTAAAAAAAAAAAAAGAGCTTGCTCTGTTGAGAAAACAGGCATGGAGTTTTACCCAAAAAAAAGAGCGGCGATAAGGGAAAGGAGGAAAAAATGGAGGGAGTTGATACCTTTAGTGACCACAATGACAAAAAAAATGGTGCAAAGATCAAGTTTTTGATGGACTTCCACCCTAAACCAGTAGACAACAGCGTAAGAACTTCACGTTCTCTGTGTGTAGGCAGCAGCAGTTAAGGGTTTCACTTTCTGTAAATCAAAATGAAGGCGGAAGAGGCAAGCTTCCACTGTTAATGGTGAACTCGATGTGAAAGAGGAAAGGGAAGGTCTGGGCAAATGGAAAATTGTTGTGCAAATGGGGCTCTGGTTCTCGGTGCAACGAAGGTGGCTATGTACTGTAGCAGTAAGCAAGAGATGAGTTCCCACCGTAAGCCACTAGGAGCAACAAATAGGGGTGGGTTTGGGTGCTAAGCGCTGCGGCAAAGGGCAAAGGCTTCGAGATTTCGAGTCTCCAGGTCACAGCTATGAAAACAAGAAAGAAGAAAGCTCTGTCCACATGAAAAGAAGGGGGAAACAAGTTCTGGCTGGCCCATATGAGAAAAGAAAGGAAAAGAAAAGAAAATGCAGCAGGCTTCAAGTATATGGCCCATGGCCCAAAAATAAAAGAAGAAGAAAGGAGAGGCCCAAAATAAGAGAAAGAGAAGCCTGAAGATTGAATTTTTGTACAAATTTGTAATCACAAATTATAAAGATTGAATTTTTTCTAGATTCAATTGAATGAATTGGGTATAATCTCTATAACTACAAAATTCTCTGATTTTTTCCTTCTAAGGACGGATTTTTCAACCTTTGAATCAAGAGGGTAAGGGCCTATTTATAAGAAAGCCTTCCTCTTAAAAGTCAAGATAAGCCTTGACTTGTGTTTTAGGCCTTGACTTGGATTTTGGGCCTTTCAATCAGGCCTCACCTCGGAGTACTTTGACTTTCGATTGTTTTGACTTTGACTTTGACTTGGAAGTCTCCCGGGCTTGGGTCGTGCATTGACTTGGAAGTGGCCTTGAGCTTTGGACCTGAGAGTCATTTAGACATTTTACTTGTGAATCAATGTAGGTCTTGACATTTGACTTTAACCTTTGACTTTGACTTTGACTTTTATTTTGACCACGCTTTGACTTGGATGTCGTTCGGGTTTTAGGTCGTGACTTGAGTTAGTAGTCGTCTTGAGTCTCGATTTAGGCTTTGACTTGAATTTTGACTAAGCCTAGACTTGGAAGTCGTTTGAGCTTCATCTTAGGCTTCAATTGTGAGTCTTTGGGCTTGATTAAATTAATCAAAAACGTTGTCCCAATTAATTAATTTAATTTAATTTACGTACGGCATGAATAAAGTTTTAGTACCTACAGACATATGCTCCATTAGAAAGGAGAGAATGCTGTAGCACATATTTCATACCATGTGTGCAAGAGACGACTAATTGGGTTAATATAACTTAGATCTCTACTTATATTTGTGTGAGACCCCACAAGGTTATGGCCTTATATAATTATACCCTCAGGACTCCAATCAGTGACTTGAGACTCGATTCAATGTTCGTTATCTTAGTGTGCTAGCAAAGGATCATGAGTAATTCGGTCTGGCGGGACATGTCTAGAAAAACGAGTTGAATTTGGTCGAGAGTCTCGCGAGAAGGGGAAGATCATTCACATAATCTTGTTAATTTCTATTCGCCAGTGCACCAGTTATGACATATAGGTCATAATTGTGAATATGAAATATGATGGGTTGATGAGATCAAAACAAGACATCTTAATGAGATTGAAATGAACTAGTGCACTTGCATACTTCTAACTCCTCATGTGTGGTTCTTGATGAGAGGCTCCATATTCCTAACAGATTGTATAGTATAGATCTCTCACAAGTATGCTGGTCAGACGACCTATCTGCCAAGTATGAAGATTGTGCAGAAATAAAAGAAAAACAAGTTTTTCTTAAGGTGGAAAAAGCACTTCCTTATGTGTAAGTGGGAGATGTTGGACTTAATAGTACATTCATAAGAGGTGCAAGCTCAATAAGTCGAGGCTTAAGTTTCTCAGAAACCCTAGTTCTTCAACAGTAGTTCTAATATAAAAAGGGGACAGTTTGTGAGGAAAAATATAAGAGAGAAACATCGAGTGTTCTCTAAAGAAAGTTTCTGGACAAAACATAGGGCTTTTAGGCTAGGGATTGCGAAGGTTCTTCGTATTATGAGTTCCTTTCATGACTAGTGATTCAAGCCTTGGTTCGATCGTCTTCCGCTGTAGGATTAAGATAAATATGTTTATGCTTAATGCGTCGTATTAATTCCTTCAAACCTTTATACTAAAATCAAGCTTTTGGTAAGGTGCTTTATAATTTTTAATTTGTCCAATAGATATATCTGAAGAAAGGTTTTTAAATGGCCTCATATTAAAAAAGACATCTCTATCCAATATCAAAATAGGTGATATCACAACAACACTCAACGTAAACTTTCTAAGTTGTATGCGTCCCAAAGCTCATGCAAACTGATATTTTATAACCTTAGGCAACCCATCTTTCTTTTTCTTTTTTGTTTTTTTTTTAAATGGTGTGGTAGAACTCATGTCATGTGGGAACAGGAGTTCTCAGCTTACCAATTTTGAAAATCAAACTTTCTTTGGTTATGAAGGATGACTCAAGGATGTCTAAACTTGATTTAGCTTTCAAGTTACTTCTCACAAATCAGTTTTGTAAACTACATCTTACATGTTCAATGTAAATCCCATTTTTGCAAGAGATCCAAGCTAGAGTTATAAGAAAGCTAGAAGCACGTGTTAATAGAACATATCAAAGTCCATACATTCAGTAAAGATGCATCCTCATGTCGAATTACAGAAATTGCAAACTTCAACTCATTCAACCAAATTGTCCCAAAGCCTAACAGTTTGGCAAAAAATTTTACGACACGCTTGATTCAACAATAAGCTTGATTTAATTATAATAATTTCAATTAAGATGATAACGTAGAAATACTGCAAATACAGATTCCAAACTTCATGCAAAAATGTTTAGATTTTGAATTAGAATAAATTAAGGTTCTAACCCAGACATACAGACACGTTTTCCAAATCAAGTATGAGATAAATGGCATTGGTATCTTAATAGAAATTTGTGCTCAAATTGTTTGGAAAAACCAAAAACTCACATCACTGTCATTTCCAACTCAATCAAAAACATCAATTAGAAATCACAAATCCAAAAGCTTTCTAGGTCACTTGCGTAATCACTTATAAGCAAATGAGACCACCATCAACACATACACTTGAATTATTATATAATAACTATATTTCGCAGCTTAATTCTCTTATTCATATGCTACATTACTCCCTCCATCCGTTATTTATAGTCATATTTTAGGAATGTGTGAAAATATGCATTAAATGCGTTCATATTATTGAAATAGATTTTTAACCAATAAAATAACTGATATTTTTTTGCAAAAGCAAGCTTTGACAATACTACGAAACTAT
The DNA here is from genome assembly GCA_002740545.1 of Lophocereus schottii. Taxonomy (NCBI): domain Eukaryota; kingdom Viridiplantae; phylum Streptophyta; class Magnoliopsida; order Caryophyllales; family Cactaceae; genus Lophocereus; species Lophocereus schottii. Next base: position 34,686 of record NCQV01065721.1, read on the forward strand.
AGAATATGATATTTTTGACAATTTATACAGGATGGAGGGAGTAGTATTTAAGGAAATGATTAAAATAGTGGGAAGAGTCAAATTTGGCCAATAAGTTTGCAATGCACCTTCCTAACTCGTGTCCTCCCTGGTCCTTGGTTGTGGGTCTTATATCATCAGCCTAGATATGCAACCTTCTATGGCTTCCCAACCCGATCTTTTTCATTCAAAACTANGAAATAGCCTAGTAAGCCTCCCCATAGTATGATTTTTAGAAATAGGACCGCAATAATAGGCTAGCAGTCAGTAGTAGTAGGAAGTAGCAATG
>NCQV01065721.1:50469-61534 GCA_002740545.1 Lophocereus schottii
TGAAAATCAAAATAATGATGTAAAAACCTGCTGGGTCATGACTAACTCAATATTTTACAAGTTGATCACCGGCAATGGCATCAAAAACTTGACACACTACAAGTGCTCAGTTGTTGTAATTTAGTTTAAAATATCATTCCCATAGAGACCAATGCAATCTATTGAGTTTTATCCTTCTAAAATGCTAAGCAAAATAAGTGTTGAGTAGGAATGTTTTCTAAAAACTAATCTATTGCTAAATGAACGCTAATTACTGATACAAGCCTTCTATCAATTAAAAACATCTAGAGATTTGTTTCACTAAAAGCGAATTAGATCTGATAAATTGAGCATGCGCTTTACTCTAATTAGGATGAATCAAAGAATAACAATCATAGATAATTCAATTCTTTCTTTCAAAATAAACTGAATTATTTAGACTAATCAAAATGTCATTCTTTCTGGGGTTCTTGAATTAGTTTAAACCAAGGATCTAGATTGCCAATTTTCTCTTAGCATGTAACTTTCTCTAAAAAATTACTAAGTCAAGTCTAACCTTTTCTATTCCAACAGCGGATTTCTCCTTTTAGTACTTCATCAAACTATTTAATAACTTACAAGCAATTTTGACCTAAATTACTCACAACATTCACAACAGAAGATAGATTGAAACATACCAAATAGATAAAACACAATATTGATGAAATTAAAGATCTAACTTTATAGTTTGGGTAGCAAATCTCTAGACTAAGGGAAAAATACTCATACATGTTTATTAAACTAACAAAAGAGATTAAAAAAGACATCAAAATAACCTAGAACAATTCTAATGGAGTTCAAACAGTAAGGAGTAAAAATTGCTTAGCAACAATGGAGTTCTTGTTGAGTCTTGGATCTTCAAGCCTCCAACTAGCAAATTGCTTTTCTTCTAATCGTCTTCTTGCTTCAAAAATGATTAAAACACTAAGTTATTTGAGAGATTTCTGAGAGACAATGGTTAGGTCTCTCTTTCTTGCAGCTGAGCACGCCTAAATATAATAGCCACCACGCAATCTCAGCCATAAAACCAAGGACAATGAATAGTTACAGCTGTTGCAGGCCAGGCCTGCCACAGACCGTGGCGTTCACCACGGACACTCCGTGGGGGCCTCTGTCTTAGTTGTTTCTTATTCCTCTTTCTCTCCACGAGTATAGTGGATGAGGGACATCCATGGTAAGTCAAAAACTCATCATTTGAAGGTCAAGGCTTGGTCAAAAACATCTCAAAACCTAACAAAAGCATCAAAGAACTATACCTAAGCATAAAGTGGGAATTTGGGGTATAAATTATAACATAAAGCTCATGAATTCACTAAAAATGCAAAAAAATGACCCAAAAATGATATAAACCTTAAGTACTTATCAATAGTCAATGACGCTCTCCAATTACTCTAAACTTCAGTAGGTACTAACTCATCTTCCTTGTTCTAAATTGCTATTATCCCCCTCTTTTTAGGAACCACATGGATAGGACTAACCCACTTAGAATTAGCTACGGGGTATATTACTCTTGCATCTAACCAGTTAAGAATTTGTTTTTGAACTACCTCCATCATAGGTGGATTTAGCCTTTGCTAAGGGTCTCTCTTAGGCTTAGCATCTTATTCTAATATGATTTTGGGTGAACATAAAGTGGTGATAAGTCCTTTAAGGTATGCTAAAATCCACCATAATGCTTCACTATGTTCTCTAAGCACCCTAATAAGTTTAAGCTCTTATTCAAATGTAAGTGTATTAGGGATTGCAATAGGTAAGGTCTCATCATCCTCTAAATAAGTGTACTTAAGATTTTCAGACAATAGTTCAATTCTAGTTTAGGGGAGGAAATGCAAGAGGGTAGCAACTTTGTGTGGCTTTCAGACAATTCTAGCTTCTTTGGCATGTTACTTACGTGGAATTCCGACAAAGACTCTATGCTATTTGCTACATCATCATCAACATGGTAGGACAAGTTTCGAAACACAATTTGATCTAAGTTCTGGTTAAGCAGGGTTACTAATTCATCTTCACGAGATGATTCATAAACATCCGAAGACAATTCATCAATGACATCAAGTGCACAAAGATAGTTAACATTAGCTGGAAATCTCATGGCATCAAAAATACTGAACTTAATAACTTCACCATCAAATTCCATAGTCAATGTTCCTCCATGCATATTATTTTTGTCCTAGATGCTTTAAGAAATACTCTGCCAAGAAATATTGGAATGTTATGGCATGCATCACCCATGTTCAACACATAAAAATCAATAGGAAAAATGGAGCTTATAGACCTGGACTAAGACATCCTCTAAGACTCCATCTCGGTATGCATTGCTTCTATCAGCTAATTGAATGATTAGACTAGTTTTCTTTAACCCTCCTAAATTCAGTTTATCGTCAATAGGCTTAGACATTACATTAATGGAAGCTCCTAAATCAAGCGTTACATTAATAGAATCTCCTAAATCAAGCATGGCTCTATCAAAGCAAATACTTTCAATTTTACAGTGAATAGATAATGCACTAGATAATGCACCTGGGTCCTTACACTTAGGGGGAAGCTTCTTTCGAAAAACACCAGACATGTTTTCCTCTACACTTACCTTTCGTTATCTTTCAATAACGTTTTGTTGTACAAAGCTCTTTAACAAACTTAGCGTAACAAGGCATCAGCTTAATGGCATCTAGAAGGGGATGTTGATCTCTAACTTTCTAAATGTTTCTAATATCTCTTAGTTTGCCTCATCCGCCTTAGAAGTTGTCCCTCTGAGTCTACTTGGAAAAGGTGGTAATAGCTTGTAAGATTCCTTATTCTCACCTATTTCCTTAGCATTAGAGGTGAGATCTTAATCCTTACTTGGTTCAGGCTCGTTGACCTCTAGTTCTCGTTTCTCCTCTCTACTCTCCTAGGTTCCTTCAACTCTTTCCCATTCCTAAATGCCATGGGATTCACATTTTCCTTCGGGTTCTAGAAAGGTTGAGATGGCAACCTATATTGCATTTGGGTCTGTAGATTGCTATCTATTGTCTCTCTTGAACCTGTTTAAGAGTCATTTTCATGTTCTAAAACTTGTTGTCAATCTCCTTTTTCTGGTCATCCATCTTTTTTAGACTTGCTCTAAAAGGAAATTTATTCTATCCTAAGCAAATGGTTAACGTGGTGGATAGTCAAAATCTGGGGGGTTGTTCCGAAGTCCATATCTAAGGTTAGGGTTGTCCCTTCATTCTTCATTACAAACGTTGGAGTATGGGTCATTTTTCCTTTATCCTTGGTTAGAAAGCACAACATTCACATCGCCCCTTGAAGTGTAGGGCATGTATGAGTAGCATATCCCTCTAAACATCAAATGCCATACACTATTGCTTTCTAAACTTCTCAAATGATAAGTTTGTTCATGATAGGTGTGATATGAGAAGAATGGGTCTCTACAGATGAACCTGAACTAAGCTCACTAACCTTCCTAAATTGGGATTACTTAGTTCCAAATTATTGAGTGTTTTGGGCTATAATATTAAACAAATCTCTAGCCTAAGCCGGAGTCAATATTAACTAAGATCCCCTACTAGTCGTATCTATCATATTTCTATCTATCAGTAATAAACCTTTATAAAAATATTGGATCAATAATAATTGTTCAAAAATTTGATGTTAGAGCAACTAGCACATAATTTATTGAAACATCCCCACTACTCGTGAAAAGTTTTCCCATTCATTTGTTTAATGCCGCATGTTTCTTTTCTAATAGATCTAATTAAGATGTTGGAAATTTTTTTTTTCTAAAAATGCATTAAGAACTTGAGTCCTTGTAGTGAATGTTGCGGGGGATAAGTAATATAGTTAATCTTTAGCCTTATCCTGAAGTGAAAAAGGAAAGGCTCTCAACCTGATTTGATCTTGAGTGATGCTCCCAGGTTGCATGGTCAAACATGTATCAATGAACTCATTAATATGACAATATGGATCCTCATGAGGGAATCCTTGAAGGTTAGGTAGCATGTTTAAAAATACAGAGTTTAGCTTCAATGGTCAGTCTAATGCAAGATAAGTATAGAAGAAGGTTGTGTTTCTAAATTAGATGCAGAAAGTTTACATAAAGTAGTCATCTCAATTTTAATATCCTTATAACTTACCGATTCAAAGCTTACAGCTTCATAATCACTTACCTTACTTTCAAACACCTCAAACATTCACTCCTTTTTTTCTTCGATCATCTGACCACTCCTTAATATCATTCACTAAAACAACATACAAAAATAAAATACTAGAGTTAAAACAAAACAATAAAATAGTAAAATTAAATAGATAGAAACTAACAATTTCATTTTCTTTCTCAGGCCAAAATTCGTAAAGCTTGTGGCACAGCTACAAATTAAGTCACTACTAATGCTTATAAATGAGAATATAGCGTAGGAAAGTAGGGATTAATGCCACCAAGAAAGATATAAGAATAAGCTAGTTTGAATCCAATTAAACTTACTACTCTAATATTTTTTTTCTTTTTCTTTTCTATACTATTATAATAGTAATCTTTACAAAACCTTAGAATAGTGCAACTAGAGTGATGTGCGGAGATTAGCATGATCCATACCGTTAAATTAATTTATCTATTTAATCCAAGCCATTTAAATAAGTATTTTTGTTCAATTAAACTAATAATTAAAACTGAGAAAAAAATGCTTTCCCTGGGAGGTCTCTTCAGCGCTCCTAGAGTCCCGCGCTCTCACGTCACCAACTTCCTTCACCGACTACCCAATTCTCACAGTCTCTTAATCTACCCACTATATTTTGCCTTTGGAAAAAAAACAAAAAAACCCCTCAATAAGAGTGGAGCTAACGTAAGGAGTTCTCCACCCAAGCTCCTACATTTTGGCCTTCAAGAGGGAAAAAAAATCCCTCAATATTAGTTGAACTAACGTGGAGTTCTCCACCTTAGCTTCCCAGGTCTCTCAAACTCCGCTCCTCTACAACTATGACATCCTCTTTATTTTGGGTTTTCGAAAAAATACAATATATACAATATAAAACAAATTGATGGTAGATACACAACTTCCACATTCCCTGCTAAAACACAATAACTATATCTATAAATTACAACTTTCTCTCCGCACTGCATTTTTTTTCTTTCTACTTTATCATGTATCAAACCACATAATCGCTTCCTTCATTAGTCCCCCCTTTCACTAGAAATCTACATTAGCATAACAAGGTAAGATCTTGCAAGATAAATTAATGTTCCAATTTATCAAATACTAGTCCTATGATTGATAAACCGATGCATGTTCAGTGTTTGACATAAACGCGTGCACAACAAGGATCAAAGATTTAAGCACTTTTATCTTAAGTAACTACTGAAATTTCTATTCCTATATCTCGCATAACTTAATCTCAGGTAACTACAGAAATATCTACTCTTCCAAGAAGGTGAATATGTAATTAAATTAGTAAATATGCAATTAAATTACTGAATAATACCAACAAGTATAGTTCTTGATGTTTTTCCATGTTTTTGCTTCTATTGTGGGTCAAATCTCAAATCTCCTAATCATATTTTAAAGTTGTAAAAACTTTACCACATATCTAGAAATGTAAGAAGAGTATTAAAATTTGTGGATGTGTCACTGTGTTATTTTTTGTCACATTGCATATATGTTAATTGTCTGATTTGCATGGAATTTATTGGAATAAAATTCAAGACAGATTTGGTACTATTTTTAAATGTTTAGAACAGTTATGAAATTATGAAGGAGTCCTGAATTTTAAGTAGGAGACATTATAAACAACTCACTTCTGTAGCCAACATGAACCCATCCATGCCCCTCCTAAGTCTACAGCAAGACCAAAAGAAAAGAATGATGAACAATATATAAAAGAAGAAGTAGCATTCACTACCTTACTCGACTTACATAACAAGCCCAAAGCTAGCAAGGTGAATATTTTAATATCTCACACCTGCCCATCAGAACCTACAGAAAACACCCTGTTATATGAAGGAGCAACTGCCAGAGCATATGTATCACCTTTGTGAAGAGAATGACCCTACAAAAGTGTGTCATGCTAAATATCCTAAAACTGAACACTGCCCACACTACCAACATTGAGGAGAACATGAAACCTGATAAAGCAGGAATTGGGCAAGTATGAAGATAAAGCAAATGTACAATAACAAGCTCGTAAGAGACAGAAGAAACATAGACGATCACACTTTCAAATAGATGAGTGGATCCCTACATTACCTTAGTGCAAGCAATCACTACATGCAAAGATCTATCCTAGAACCCGAATCTCCAAGTCCAATAGTTATCCCATACACATCATGGATATGCTTTGCATTCCAGCATCTAATATACCTACAAAATTACAGAAAAAAGATAAAAATAAACAAACCATAATGGGAAAAGATAAGTCCTATGTGGGAATTCTCGACTAATGACTATTCACGAAGCTCAGCTGAATCATCATCCTCATCACTCTCACTACTTGCACTACCATTTTCATCATTATGTCCATCAATGACAACCCTATTTCCATTGCTTTGTGAGTCGTGCTCAGTATCCAGCTTATGGCTCTTTGTAGGCTCCAGTGCCATCTGCCAAATAGGACCCCTACTGACTCTAGCACAATCTAGACAAACAAAGCATCATTGAACATCAATAACACTTAACACAAACACACACAAGTACCTCAAATCAGAAAAGTTCTACTCCAAACAAGAATGAAGCCAAGCTACATGCCTATAAACCTACTTCAGAATCCTACAAACATTTTTGGAACAAATGGGTAGTAAAAAGCTTAAACCTTCACATTCTCCCTCGAGCTCATTTTCTTGCTATGTGGTTTCAATTAGGTATCAATCCATCTATAAACTACAGCTAATTCCAAATTCCAACCAAAGCACCCTAGGGTATGCATACCCTAATAAAATCTCCCAACAGTTGCAATTCTACACCTAGCACAGAGTTGGAAATACCACATGAGCAGAAGAATAAGCTTTTGCCTAAAAATAAGGTCAGGGAACCAATAATCCCTAGAAACCATGAGCAAGAAACAAACTAGACAAAAATTCCCACAGTTCATCCCTGACTTCAGTCAAAATTCCAACAGTTCATCGCTCACTTCAGTCAGATGTTTTAGAAGCCAATCTCTTAGGAGTAAAAGGAGATTTTACAATGAATCATATATTTCTTTAGATTGCTTAAAAAATAAATTTTGCTTAGTTCTATCCCTATGTGAAAAATGGAGCTTGAGAGTAGAGAGAACACATATTTTCTTAATTTTGTGAAAATGAATTGGGAGAGACGCATCGTGCTTCTTGCTCATCCATCACAGTCCAATCTCAAAACCCCTTAATGTTTTCATCATCATCTTCATCACCAATATCAAGATTATCAGCAAAAGCATAACGATTTCATGAACTTGAGGGTCCAAAATTATAGTGGAGGAGAAAATTATAATTAGTCCAAGTCAAATTGCAAAAAGAACCATATCAAATAGCACTCACCAGAGGCTCTTTGTCCTACCAATTGGCTCCATGATACTTGCAACCTGTGTCAATAAAGCGCAACATAAAATCAAAATCCTTGCATTACAAGCAGGCAGAGATTATAAAAAATTTCCCATAGTGAACATCAGTCATGCTTTGAGTATTGCTACCAATGATAAACCATTAGGTAATTGACTGTGAATCTTGAACATTGTTAGGATTAAGAATACAGAAAGAATCCCCGAAACAACATCAACTTAATTAAATTGAAGCACAGAACAAGGCTCCCTCTTTAGCCTTCATAATCAGACCTTCCCACATTTGCACTCATCACATTCCCATAGTTAAAACCTAAGATTCAAATCACATCCCCATAAAGAAAGATTACTTAGTGCGCAAATAAAAATGTACCTTATGGGTGCTTTTGGGGTAGTGACATCCTCGCTCGCATCTCAAGTGCATGATTCACCTTCACAGATCAACCAAACTCCAATACCAAATCCCAAACCTTATAAACAAAAATCAAAAAATTATTATAATCCAGATCCAATGGCAACTAGAAAGGAGTCAGATCAACAAAATTCGAAGGATAAAAACGGCCAAAACAGAGAAAAGTGAACGAAAATTCAAGTTAAAAGAACAAAATCGGAACTCGAAAAGCTCAAAATAAGATGCAAATAAACTGAAAAGCATGCAACCCTAAAACAGCAAAAACGATAAACCTTCACCAGCAGTGAACAAATCTAACTTTCTATATGAACAAAAAACATGCATCCCACTTCCAGAAAGATTAACCCTGCTTGCAATATTTTGGTGTACTCAAGTTGATCAATGCTTTACAGCCTCCGTAAAACATGGCGTTACCATCTCCTACGTATCCAATGCTGTAACCACCTTCGTAACCGCCTCGATAGGCTCCGCTGGCAGGAGGAGGAGGAGCATATCCGTTGTCATCGCTGTTGTACATCGCTATTGAGATCTATGGTTTTCTTCACCAAGTTCAAAGAGTTGTAGTGAGAAAGTGGGAAAAAGAGAGCACACAAAGGAAGGGGGATTTATTTATGTCTGAGGGGTAAATGGTGGGGGCGGATAGGATTTTCCACCATGGGAATGAGAGGAAGAGGAGTGCTTTTGAAGACTTGAATTGACCCACAGACAAAGTTGCACAATTCTTTAGTTGATACAATAAAATTGTTTCCTTTAAATAAAAGAATTTAACTTCAAGAATTGTTCAAAGCAAGTCAAATTATACGGTGTTGGATCGGGAAGGGGGAGAAATAATATATCACTAATTTTGTGTCCTGGTTTATTTTATATTGTTTAATTTAATTTAACTGGAGTCTAAGTTGAAAAGGATTAAAGTAATTCTACTTAATTTCAAACTAGGCTGATATTTTGGATTGAAGGATCAAAGAAAAAATATTATGGTGTAACTGAATAGCACTTAAAGAAGTTATTGGACTATAAAAGAAGCTCAATGAAAAAGATGTACATATCATAAAAACAAATTAAGAGGCAGGTCAATATAAAATTTGACAGAATAATGTGAACTTTAAAATTAAAATTAATTTACAAAATAATGTACTATGATACAGTTAATGTGATAACCTGATAATTATTAATTAAGATAAGAATTTATGTCATGTTAACATCTTATATCAAATTTTCAGAACATAATTCCATGCAATTAATTAAAAAAAGGCAAAATTTTATATAGTAAAGTATAAAATGTGTCTGCCATGTATCTTAACGTTGTTAACACGTGTTCCCCCCCCCCCCTCTTTCGATGCGAGAAGTGTACATGATGGGGCTCAATATTTTTGATTTAAAATATAACTATCATTAGCTAACTCTAATACTATCATCAAAGCTTCGAGCTTAAGTTTTATCAAGACGTAATTAATTTTTAATGGCATAGTAATTACATCTAAAGCGTCCAAAAGTAACGGACAAAACGACTTGGTCTATACAGTGAGCTGTTCAGCACTTTTTTTTTTTAATGAAAATTGTTATCATGGAAATAACACATTTTGAATATGTTAACGCATGATATGCAAGATAATAATAATTATTAATGTTAGAAAGTCTGATTTGATATAATCATATAACGCAGAGAATTTAAATGGATCAAAACGAATCGGACTCGAAATTGGCATAATTTGATTATTTAGTTTAAAAACATGTGTGCAGTTTATCCCTTTGATTTTTAAGTTTAATACAAAATTAATCATTTATTAAATAAATTAATATAAATTCAGTCATTTCTTCACTCTAATTATTGTGATTGATGATGACGACGATTGGTACGGCCATTATTGTATAAAATCATATCATTAAAACAACCGTGGTAGGATAATGGAGTTGTTGGATTATAAAGGAAGCCTAATGAAAAAGATGTACATATCATAGAAATAGATTAAGAGACAAGTCAATATAAAATTTGACATAATAATGTGAACTTTAAAATTAAAATTAATTTATAAAATAATATATTATGATGTGATTGATGTGATAATGTGATAATTATTAATTAAGATACAATTAACATCATGTTAATATCTTATATCAAATTTTCACAACATAGTTCCATAGAAAAATTTGGACTCGAGAAACAAAGTATAATTTAATTAAAAAAAGCAAAATTTTAAATAGTAAAATATAAAATTTCTGTGCTATGTATATAAAAGTAGTTAGCAAAATAATTTTTCTCTTCTGGTGTGAGAAGGTTACATGATGGGGCTTACTATTTTTATTTAAAATATAACTGTCATTAGCTAAGTCTAATACTATCATCAAAACTTGGAGCTTGAGGACTATCAATACGTAATTAATTTTTAATGGCATACTAATTACACCTAAAGGGTCGAAAAGTAATGGACAAAAATGTGGTCTATGCAGTAAGCTGTTTTGTACTTTTTTTGTGTTTTTATGAAAATTGTTATTATGGAAATTAAACGTTTCTATACCAAAAAAAAAAAAGTGGGGACATATCAAATTTGCAATCCATATTTTTAGATCATAAAACACAACTGCCTTTTTTTAAAATCAGAAGTGAGGGGACATTAATGGACGATCTGTATAAGTAGCTAAGTTCCACATGACTCAAATATGAGATTATATTTTAATTAATTATGTATATAATTTTTGTCACATAGTGATGAAAACTCCACATGGAAGAGTTGAGAGCACTAGAAATAACCTACAAACTAGACTTGCTCGATATAATGCACGATGAAGGCTATTTAGCCGGTGTCATCTAGATCAAACACAGTTGCAGTTCATCGCAGAACGTGGGCGCCATCAAGCAAAATCTAAAGCAATTCAGTTAGCAATTATACATACAAATCCACCTGTCAGAAGGTTCTCTAGCCATTGGAATTTGACAGGGACCCTGGTTTCTTGCGATCACTCTGAAGCGACTGTAAGGTTGGATGAAAGAGCTGCGAAAACTAGTATTTCCCAATGTCAATTCATGATGTGCTATTAAAGTGGTCATGTTATGTTGCCAACATTACCAATACCTCCTTCGTTGCTAAACATATTGTTGAATCAACTGAATTTCCTTGATAACATAAGGACTAT